>JASCZW010004024.1:0-29576 GCA_034211315.2 Aedes japonicus | reverse complement strand
CGGAAATGGGGAGGGGTAGCTCTAAGGCAGTTGAAGGATTTGTTGACTAGACAAGGATTTCGTGGAGTCGCCAGTCCCTTATCATGCGAAGACACGCGGACTTCTGGCCGTAGTCTTCCGAAGGTCCTCAATGAGATCGACTGACCCTGCTACAACAAGTCATTACGTAGGCTATTCTCTTAGAACAACCTGCTGAGAATAGTCCTGCAGCCATAGGTAATCCTTGCACTGATTGTGGGTTCTTATCACATCACAATACTATCTAAACCAGACTAAAATCCGAAACCACCTGAGTACGGACACCATGCATGCCATCCTAAATCCAATTCTTACATGAAAGGAAAAGGAGGACCAGCTAACATTAATATCACAACTTAAATCTAAATTCAACAAATTTATGAACACACTTCTTAAAATGTTTGATTGTTAATTCCGTTCCGATTTCGTTCACCAATCATTGAACTTATAGTTATCAAAACAACCAACTCGTGATTTATTATCATGTCAACACTGGCCGCCTGTCAAAAGGGCTTAAGTGTAATGATCGATTTTCCCTGAGAACGTATCTAATCAATTTTCTTGTAGAAAGAAGATGCGTCCTCCCTTAGCTCAGTCTCCAAGGGGCCTGGAGGGGGCCTGCCCGAAGGTTTTTTTTTTCGTTTTTAGGAATATTTAAAAGAGCGATGAAAGTAGCGTAAGGACAGGTTATTTTTATTGATGAATCAGAACATGTTTAACCAAATAATTAGGTCTAAGCACAGGGCAGACTGAGCAGTTATAACATGTTATAAGAATATCTTGATGGCGAATTTCTTGTTGAAATTATTTGACAACCGTTATTACATATTATAACTCTATGTCTGAACAAGGAACTATTCTGCGCCTCGGTGAGGCGAGATGCCTTAAGAGAAACAAGTGTCGTAAATATATACCTCGTATTATTCCCTGCGCATCAAATGAAGAATGAACTCACACGAGGTAACTGTAGTCACCTTACTCGATTCACTGAAGGCGCATCATTTCATCAGAGGCGGAGAATAGATCTGAATCTATATAGAGTCAAATTTAAACTAAAAAACATTAAAACTGCAAAGAACAACATTGAGTCAATGAACATTTTAAATTTAAAAAAAATGGATTGGCTTGATTACGCGTTTTAAATTTCTTCAAAAATTGTGTCGGTTGATACTAATTCCTCCACAACCTGTTCCCAATGATTAATTATTGCCAGATTTGAAAATCAGTGCTGCGTCATGGTACTGCTCAGTCATGTTTTAAGTGTGTCTGATGGCTGAGAAGTCTCCGCATCCAACTGAGCTTAAGGGAATGGAAATTAAGGTAGGATATACAGTTAGAATGACCACAAATTTCAATATTTTGTGTTTGCATTAAAAGTTTGTAAGTTTCCCTAGAATACGCTCCTGAAACCTTTTTTTTCAAAATTGGAACTCCAAGTGTTTCGTTTCATCGTTTTTCGAAGACGCCTTCTTCGCGCGCAGACCGATAATTAAAACTTTCAACGCGTTTTTCTTTAAACAGCATTTTCGGAGTTTATGCCGGTGATAACTCGAAAACTAATTATTCGATTACGCTGAAACTTATAGGATTTCTTTTATTATATTATTACCTTTTATATAAATTAAAAACTATTGTAATATTTTATTATTAAATATGGAAAAATGTGATAAAATGGCGGAAAAGATGTTAATTTTTTCAAAAAAGTAACGCCAAAAGTGCAATTTTTTTTCTTTACTTTTTTTAAAATTCATCTACTAACTGTATATGTAACTAATGTAATTTTTTTTTTTTTTTTGAGTTAGCTGGTTTCAGATCAAAACTGCGACCAGGAGAGCCGGCACAAGCAAAATCCAACGACTTTTTCAACGCACTCTAACGGCCGCTATTTTATTGAAAAAAAAAAATGTATACTAGGGTAGGAAACGACTTAAGCACCCCAAGACGCTATTCTAAGCACGGGGTAAACGTTAACCTACAACGCTCATTTTTTGCGGTATGGTGCTCCAAGTAGTGAAGCACCATTCTGCAAAAAATGAGCGTTGTAGGTTAACGTTTACCCCGTGGTTGGAGATAGCGTCTTGGGATGCTTAAGCCGATTCCTACCCTATATGGATACACTTATAATTGTAAAAAAGTTTCGATTGATTTGAGTTCAAACTTCCTTGTAATTTCATTTTCAAAAATGAGTTTTTTTTTTTCTGTTCTAACTGTATATCTCCCTAACACCTGGAGCAACCCATATAGATTGGTTGTAATATCAAGTTTCTATTCCGCTCGCAAGGTTTCGAAAGATATATTTAAGTTTTTGTTGCGCAAACAAACTCTGAACGACAGTTGCTTCGGCTTGCAGGTCTTTGTTGTTTTATATTTAGCATCTGAATAATGGTATATAACTCCTGCCTATTTGCCTCAAGCGTACCAAGCTCTTATTTGTCTTACTATCGTTTTTCAATGAAGGTAATGGAGATGCTATCGCAGGAGAAAATAGCATGTGAATAACTAATTTTGATCTTGATAACTGGCCTTGGTATTAAAGAGCTCAGATTAAGAGGTAAAATACCTAAGCAAAATACCTAAGAATTACAAGCAAAATATCTCTCAAATGCCAAAACATGTTATTTCGGATACCTGGGAACACCTGAGAGGTACTATTTTGGTATTGTCTTACCTCAATTTGGTATTCACATAACATTGTGGGAACAATTTTATGGTATTATCCTCAGGTATTTTACCTCTTAATCTGAGCTCCTCAATACCAAGGCCAGTTCAAGTAATTCGCTACTGCTCGGGTTGAGGAAGAATACTAGCGTCGCTTTCGAAATCGAAATTCTTGGTGTTCCGAAAGAACAGTATAGAAGTACATTTGAAGTCAATATATTATCGGCCCTATGGTTTTCGTATGATAAGTGATATTTTCAAAATGAACGTTTTGATATCAGCTATTAGCTTAAAATTGCACCTCGCCGAAAAGTTCGAAAATACATGGGGTATGGTGTTCCCAATAACCCGTGGTCACGGGCGCCAATATTTTTTTTTTTTTCAAAAATAACTATCAAAATGAACTTAAAAAACCCGCATTAATCCACCGATGGTGAGACTGAACCCTTCTTACATTTGACCAGAATTACAAACTCAAATGTGGCCAATATTGTACTGGATACATATTTTCATCAGATATTCCAAGAAGATTCAGAAATATTGAATATGCCATACATTCAGTTGATAAAATGAACTATTTGTCAATCCTAAACGTATTGTTCAGGATTGAACAAAAATTAAAATATTACCATTAATAGTCTTTAATGACCTATGTATGTTAGTTATATAAAAGGGGAAATAACATATATATATTAGAAATTTCATATAATCAGTCCATAGAATGAATTATTAGACAATCCTAAGCGTCAATTTTGATTATCGATATGGATTCAAGATGCTTAATAAGTACATGTTCGTTGAAAATAGTAAATGGAGACTTTGTGTAATTTTCGAATATACTCGTTGCAGTTCAAAACCAGACCACTCGAGCCAATCGATGCTGCTCTAATTCTATACAGTCGCATAGTGTGGCTAGTCCGCTGTATGTGCTATACAACGCACCAGATGCGATACAATAGAATGCAAGCGGCATCGATTGGTGTGATTGGTCTTGTTCGGTTTCGCACTGCAACGAGTATATTGTCATCTCACAATTATGTGCTCTCAGGTATTGTTTTGGTCATATCTCCATGAAGGATTATCCAATCATAATGAAAGGACCAGTTTTGACCAGTTATTTGGAGATTTCATCGCTTTGATTTGGCACCAACAAAACTAAAATTGGTACACAAATAGCTCAGTATGTAATCGGAGACTAAACTGTTTGATTACTATTATAATAGGCCTTCAAGTACTGTTTCGTTCATATCTTCGTAACGAAATGTCCGAATGAACAAAAAATCAATAGCGTTCTATGGGAATGTTGTAGCTTCCATTTGCCGTCAATAGAACTGAAATCGGTTCACAGATGGCTGAGAAACCGATGTGACATTATTTGTAACGCACACACACACACATACACACACACGTACATCCACACACATACATACACACAGACATGGGCTCAGTTTGTCGAGCTGAGTCGAATGGTATATGACACTCGGCCCTGTGGGCCTCGGATAAAAAGTCGAGTTTTCAAGCGATCTTAATACCCTTTCTATTGATGTAAGAAGGGTAAAAAGGAAAAACCTGGATCTTTTCCACGTCTATGTTATCCTGGAAAAATCCAAATTTCTGAAGTATATGGATGTACCTACCTATCTTTTAATTTTTCATTTTTCATTTTGTTCATTTGTCCAGATTGTACGGAATTCTTAATCGTTACATAAAATTAAAATGCAAAAACTTCTAAAGCTCGCAATTTTACTTCTCTAATTAAACTTACTGAATGTATCTTCAGTTAAAATAATACTGAATTTAAAAAACAGTTATTTCAAATTAAGAGATTTGTTTTCAGTTTCCGAAATGAGGAAATTTTTCAACCATTCGATGAGATTCGATTTAGGTTTCTTTTTAAATAACTCTTTGAAAATTATGTGAGCAATTCTGTGATACAGAATACAATGAAACATTTTAAGTTAACGTGCTAAATTTCAAAAGAGAGTTCAAAAAATTTGAGAGAGAATTTGGAGGATTATTTAATGAAAAACCTACTTAGAAGTTCACGGCAGTTCAAAAGAAACATCTATGGGTAAATTGAGGTTAAACTTAAGAATTTGATTGACCATGATATGGAATATTAATCCATGGAATCCATGGGCATCCAAATTCCATGGAAAGTTTTCGAAATTTTTTGATGGCATAGCAAAAGAATGTAACAAAAACAGTATAGGCAGAAAAAATAAATGCATCTACCGTGTTGAACTGTGTTGAATTTTTAAATTTTCAAGTGCAGTCTTCAAAATGGCATCATATTCGCCATGATAGAAGGTTTAGCAAAAATTGTGTTGTTAAATAATTTAAAATTGAATAGTTCTACAAGAATGAATTCTTCGGAAAAAATATTCATTCTTTTGAAGTTTTCTGTATTTCGTAAAAGAAAATAGATGTTTTTAAAATTTTCTAAGGTGGTGGATTAGATGTAATTTTGAAGACTATTTCAAAATTTATAAGCAGTTTCAAATTCAGGAAATTCAATTACTTCTGAGTTCCTGTCAAAATTTCAGCTCAATCCATCTTTCGAGTGCTGACATAGAGAATGTCAAATATAACAATTTTGTATGAAAAACTGTAGATGTATCTAATATTTTCGTCACCAGTGTATACTTGGACCTATTCCAGCCCAAAATAGAATCTTTTGATTGAAAATAAACTTATTTAAAGAAATCTTAAGAATAAATGTAAGACAACTGTTATAAGAAATGTGAAGGTAATTTTGATAAAATTTCCAAAGAAATATTGAGAAGCCTTTTTAGAAACTAATCGGAACTCTGTCTCTACTAAGTGAATGCAGATAGGAGCACACAATTTTTACAAGCTGTATATTTCGGATATTTATCTTCGAATTGTATTCAAATGGTTCGATTCTTAGAAAATCAAAAATATTTTTTTCGACGAGTCCTGCATTGCGACATCACTATGATCAATTAATCAAAATATTTGTGGAAAAGAATAGATAAATAATAGTTTCAACAGGTAAACAATACTTTAAATGATGATATGATGATGATGATGATGATGATGGTACCGCCACTTAAAAGTATCCCGCCAAATAAAAGAAAGTCTCACGTGCCGCCAGATTTTCCCAATATTAATGAATAAAATTTTACAAAAAAGTCGAGGAAACTACTTAATTCTAAGACTTTGATCACCAAATTCAGTAAATTAAAATACTTAAAATATAATTTCCTGAAGATAAATAAGGACAAAGATCAACTCAGGAAAATGGCGTCTGGTGAATGGGCTCTAAGAAATGGTTTCAGGAAAGTAATGATTTCCCAAAAATAAGAAGAACAAAGTTCTTCTCTGGAAAATTGGTCATGGGAAATGGCGTGTGAGGAATAGCATCAGAAAAATAGTTTCCGGAAAACAATCAATTTCCCGAAAACAGAAGGACAGATACCCACTCTTAAAATCTGGTCATTCCAGAAGATGGCTTCTGGGAAATGATTCCCGGGGAATTACCTCTAGGAAAAGTCCCCTGGAAAATGGTTTAGGAAAGCATACATTTTCCGAAAAAATGAAGACAGAGATCCGTTTTGGAAAAATTAGTCATTCCGAAAAGTGGCCTTTGAAAAATGGCCTCTAGAAAATTACCTCTGGGAAATGTATTCCGGGAAACAACTTATACTGGGAAACAAAATCCGTACAACTCCGTAGAGATTATGAACAGTGTATCATTTAAAATATTTTCGGGAAAAATCCTGGGGGCTGCAGAATTCTGGAGGGGGCCTAGCCCCCTAGGCATCCCCAGTAGTTACGCCAATGGCGAAGTGCATTTAGAACACTAAGTTTAGACCAAGCAAACGCTACGAAGAAGATCCGTTTTGCTGTCCTGTGATGTAGAGAAGCCGATAATTTCGCCTAAACCCGATTGAGATAACTGTTTTGTATTGGCTTATTATAATAAATCTGTATTATTTTGCATTTGACCTAATAGCAATTATTAAAAATTAGTGCATTAGTACTAGGCTGCCAGAAAAGTCCCTTTACTTTCCTACAGAAGGAGTTGGTAATCGCCAATGTGAACCATTTTCTATGAGCTTCACACCTTGAATGACGGCTGTGAAAATTTCAGCCATTTCTGTCCACGCATTCAATAGTGCCAACAGTGAGAAGAGACCGATCAGCAATTTTTTTTCTTTTGAATGGAAAAATCCATGTTTCGAGTTTTGATCAAATACGATTATCTACGCAAGAAAACGGTTGCCGAAACCAAAGCCAAGCTTAATAAGTATTTCCCAGGCTCTGCTCCGTCGATTCAAACAATTCATAAGACTGATGTAGAAGGAGATGTTCGCTCATCACCATGAGGCACCAAGAGTGAACAACAATGTTTTTTGGCTAGAATGAAAGATATGAAGAGAAAGTTTTTGATAGTTCCGCTAGTGTGCGGCAGGCTCGGAAATATGACAGATGTTTTTAGGAAAATTGAGCGAAAAGGGCATGTGTACAGTGGTACTCGAACCAACGACATTTTTGCCTAACATCCATTTTTTTACATTTTTGCCTAACAACAACATTAATGTATCATAAGATTGGTTTGCTGATTTTCGTCGTGGCCATACGAGCACCGTGTTCTGGACGCCCAAATGAGGTCACTACGACAGAGAACGGCGATAAAATCGATGATATAGTATTGGAGGATCCAAAAGTGAAATTGAGAGAGCTAGCTAAGGCTTTAGGCAATTTCAATGGAACGAGTTGCAACATCATGCATTCCGTTTTGGGTATGAAGAAGCTCTGCGCGCGATGGATGCCGCGTTTGCTTACAATGAACCATAACGCATTTGTGTTACAACCTCTCAGGAGAATTTGAGCAAGTTTTCACGCAATCCGAAGGAGTTTGTGCGCCGATTCATAACCATGGAAACTTGGATCCAGGCAGGCAAAACAGTGGGTTGCACAGGGCGAAACTGCTCCGAACGCCCGAAAACGTAACAATAGGCGGGAAAGGTTATGGCCTCCGTGTTTTGGGCTGCGCAAGGTGTAATATTTATCGACTATCTAGAAAGAGGAAAGAAAAAAAGGCCGCATTTGAGAAAGAAAGAGTGTGCTCTATCAACACGGCAATGCGCCTGCTCATTCATCCTCAATCGCTCAGGCAAAATTGAATGCAATTCGGTATCAATTGGTTCCCCATCCACCGTATTCGCCAGACTTGGCCCCCAGTGATTTCTAGTTGTTCCCAACCCTAAAGAGATAGCTCACCGGTAAGCGATTTTACTCAAATGATGAGCTCATAGCTGAAACCGATGGCTATTTTGAAAAAGTACTATTCGGATGGGATAAAAAAAAATTATAAAATCGCTGGACTCGCTGTATCTACCTAAAAGGAGAGTATGTTGAGAAATAAAACCAAATTTGGCAAAAGAAAATGTTTTCGTGTTTGATATTAAAGGGACTTTTTAGGCAACCTAGTATGTCATTTACTGCAAAAATTCTTCACGCACCCTGTAATACTTCGGGTCCTCAGGATTTGTACAGAATTCTTTAATACTTATCTAATATAGGTTCAATTCAAACTATGACGCAACCCTCCTACAAAACTTTTGAACATTTGTTCATCAAGTTTTCATATTCCATTGCGAATATTTTCAAATTATTCAAATCGCCGAAATAACCGCCGCATGAGCGAACCCTAATCAGATTAACCACGTCTCCCCTATTATGAATTTCACATAGCGAAAGCATTCTGTCAATCATGCTATGAAAACAGTCTTGGAATTCCACTCGGTAACGATATCGGCTTTACGTGATCGATAAACGAGATACCAGCCAGCGCTTATGCATGCAAAGAACAGCATCAAAAGTTGAAAGGTTTCACCGGCCCTCCATCGTCGGATCGCTTTCCACCCGGTATCTTCATCATGATCGACCGTCAAAGACTGAGTACGGTTTTCAACATAAGCAAATATTTGCCTTATTGCAGCTTAAGCAGATTACATCAGACACATACAAGCCATACAAGTCCACTGCTCTCCCGTTTCGAAAAGTGTCGCTACCTTTCTTCCCACATGCACCGTCGACATCACATATATGGTTCGGCATTATTGCCGTGAAGGATTATTGAATGTTGTATTTTCTAGCAGCAGCTTGAAGAAAACCGACTCGGTTCCATCACATCGAAACCACATTTTTGCTACAGTTCGATTTCCAGCTCCAAAACCGATATCATATCGGAGATGTAACACATGCTGATGCTGCCTTTTTGGTGATGTCAGAAGAACTTTGATTATGCAAGCCCCTTAAACCCCCTCCCCTCCCAGCCAACTTATTCAACTTCATGTTTTATACTGCTGTACACATTCAGAATAAGCCACCAACCTGCGAGGAAGGAGTTCCCACCAAGTGTGAGAGAGCGCCAGCTGGTGGAGCTGCTTTTACTGGTTTGTCAAACGAGATCAAATTCCTGACTGCTGATTTTGGCTTGTGCAAATACGCGTTAGGAACAGAGACATCTCCCGCTGCCATGTTCGACAAGCTGCTCGGAGGAATAACACAGGAACGTGTGGTTGTAGAAACGAGCTGTACGCTCTTTCCGTTTGATTTGAACTGTTAACTATGAAGGAGTCCCATTCTACAACAAGTTGTAATAATATCAATTGAGAATTTATCGCTTCCGGTGAACAGAAACTACTATCGCCTATCGGAGGCCAAGTGAGGCTTGCCTGAGAACGGAGAATCTTCATTGAATTGCTAATGTTATGAGTTGTAATTATGAATAAATTTGGCTCGATTATTGGCAATAGGGTAAACCAACAGAGAATAAGGGTTTCCAAACTAAAGAAGAAACCAAAAATATGATTTAGAGGGTGTCCACGGTATAGTTGCATCACTTCCAAAATGCTGTAACATTTCACCCCTTACGGATACATTTTGATTGAATTTGAGTTAAAAGGCCTCAGCATTCACAATACGTGACTTTCATAGCGAATTTTATTTAGTTTTGAAAGTGTAGTAGAAGGAGCAGAAGCTGCGTTAGAAAATCTTGTTCACCACATCAGCAATCCACATCTTTGCACCGAGCGACTGGAAAGAAATACGATTAACTCTCGGTCGGAAACAAGTCAGTTAAAGAAACGGTGTTTCATGCAGGGTTCCCTAGCAAAGAGAAAATAACAAGCTGACATCATATAAATAACAAGTTCTGCCTTCCCAGTTATCGTTTTGATTTCCGCTGTTATCGTATAACAAATTTAGTTATCAGCATTGGCAAAATTTGTTATCATATGTTATCATTTTGAACACACTATTATTTATGAACATTATAAGTTGAATTGCAAAACGATAAATATTTCTAGCATATTTGAACAAAAAATTCGCTTTCAATCAAAATATTTTTTCAGTTATTAGCGTGAGAATTTTAGAAATTGATAAAATACAGGATTTGTTATCAAGTTATTCGCAGTGATAACAAAATAGGTTATTATTATGATATTCAAAGAATATTTTTTGGTTATTCATTCTGTTGTTTTGGCTGTTTATTCAGCCTGAATGATAACATATCCAGTGGACAAAAAATGATAACCTGGTATTAGAACTTGTTATCAATTTGGTATAATCCTTTGCTCAGGTTACGGATCACAAGCGAGTGGTTGCTGCCTTTAAACGTAAGCCCAACTATTCCGTTCATGATGTCGTGACAAAACTACACCCAAGCAACACATAGTTGGTTACAGCAACTCGATTGTGACCTCAACCTCCCGAACGCACCGGAACTGCGGCCAATTGAAAAGTACTGGGCCATCATGAATCAGGCACTTCGAAAGCATCCTAAGGAAGTGAAATCGGAGGAAGAAGTGAAGAAAAAATTGATTGCCACGCAAAAAAAAGTTGGTGCGAATGTTGTACAGGACCTTGTGAATAGTGTAAAGAAGAATAAAATGTTGAATAAAAAGAACATGGGAAAATATTTATAACATGTTTTGTTCCCTGAAAGTGTGAAGATGATTGGTTGAACGGGCGAATTTTGCCGAATATTTGTGTGTGTCGCAATTTGATTCCGTACACCCTTTAGTAGCAACCGTGGTTGCGTCTCACCTCAGTTGGTCAACAAATGAACATAAAATTAACTGGATACAGGAAGTGAATTGAGAATCGACTGAAAATGGAAGAGAAATGAACTAGAAATGGAACTGGAAATGAACTGGAAATACATTGAGAATTGACTTGAGATGGACTGGAAGTCGAATTGAAATGAAAAAGAAATGAATTAGGAATGGAACTGCAAATGGAAAGGCTGGAACTACCCTAGAAATTTACTATAAATTGACTGAAAATTGGGTAGAAATTGACTGAAAGTTGAACGGCTAATGAACTCGAAATGGGGTAGAAATGAAGTAATATAAAATGGAAATGGACCTAAAATAGACTGAAAATTGACTGGAAGTGACTAGAAATGGGCTACAAATCCATTGAAAGTAGAATAGAAATTGACTGAAAATAATCTAGGAATGGAACTGGCAAAAACGTGAAAATGATCTGAAAATTTACTGAAAATGATCTGGAAATGAACTGAAATTATTTCGTCGCCTAGTTCTTTGCCGATTGTTCCGGCCCGTAATTACTTCTGTATTATTTGTAACATTGATTTATTTAAAGATGGATTTTTGGGCCTTCCCCAAACCATCTGTCTCGCGGGGACCATCGTGCACAGAATTTGCATAGAATTTGTGTATCTGAGCTCATTGGTGACCGCCGATAACGACACCAGCAGAGAGATACAAAGGAGCAATAGCGAATTACGAAGTTGACCATCTACAAGACATTCATTAGACCGGTAGTTCTTCACGTCCACGAAACACGGACATTGCTAGTGGAGGACCAACGCGCCCTTGGTTTCTTTGGACGGAAGGTGCTGCGAACGATCTACGGTGAAGTGCAGATAGAAGGTGATTGGTAAGGTAATTGGAAATCAACTGGAAAATAACTGAAAATTAGCTAAAAATAAACTGAAAATTGACTGGAGATGGACTGGAAATGAATTAGAAATGCAATAGGAATGAAACAAGAAATGAAAATAAACTAAATATGACTGAAAAAACTAGAAATAGATAGTACATTGGCTGGAAATAGACTACAAATGATTTGGAAATGGAATGGAAAAGATCTAGAAATGAACTGTAAATGAACAGGAAATTGACTGGATGTACGAAATAGACTGGAAAGCGACTGAAAATGGAAGAAAAATGAACTAGAAATAGAACTGGAAATGAACTGGAAATAGAATGAAGATGGACT
Source organism: Aedes japonicus (assembly GCA_034211315.2). Lineage (NCBI taxonomy): Eukaryota > Metazoa > Arthropoda > Insecta > Diptera > Culicidae > Aedes > Aedes japonicus. The sequence continues at coordinate 17,618 of JASCZW010004024.1, read as the reverse complement.
GGATATCAAATTGAAATGGAAAAGTAATGAACTTGGAATGGAAATTGAAATTGGCTGGAAATTGGGTAGAAATAGACTAGAATTGGAACATGAAATGGACTTCACATGGACCAGTAAATTAACTGGAAACGTTAATGATATGGACTTTGAAATTAAACTGGATATGGATCTGGAAATGAACTGGAAATAAACTGGAAATGAAACTAGAAATTAACCTGGAAACAGAACAGGAAATTGGCTGGAAATTGACTGAAAATCGATTGGAAGTGGACTGAAAATCGATTGAATATTGTCTGAAAATGAACTAGACATGATCTATAAATGGAACTGGAAATGTACTGGAAATGGAACAGGAAGTGGAACTGGAAATGGAACTGGAAATTGAATTGAAAATCGACTGGAAATTGACGGGAAATCGACTAAAAATCGACTGGAAATAGACTGGAAATCGACTAGAATTCGACTAGAAATGGACTAGAAATAGAAAACCACTGAAAATGAATCAGGAAATAAAATAGAAATAATCTGAAAATTGACTGGAAATGGACTGGAAAGAGAACTTTCAACGGACTAAAGATTGATTGTAAATCTACTGGAAATGGACATAGAAATGGACTTGAGATTGACTGAATTTCATTTCCATTTTTTTAAACTTTTCTATTAACTGGCTTGTAATGAATGTTACACTTGTGTGGTGGATATGGAACTGGATATTGAACTGGATATGGAACTAGAAATGAACTGGAAATGGAACTGATAATAAACTTGAAATGGGCTGGAACTGGAACTGGAAGTGAATTGAATTAGAAACTATCGACTGGATATCGACTGAAAATTGACTGAAATGGAAATGTAAATAGAACTGGAGATTTACTGAAAATGTATTGGAAATGAGTCCGAAAATAAAAATGGAATCACTCTTATTTCATTTCCGTGGACTGTTTAGATCATTCCTACGCTCGTTCCTACTTTATCCTACAAATTACGTATATTCAATCATCTGTGCTTACAGATTAAGAATACCACATTTTGGTCCAGTTTTGGGTTGGGAAATACTGATTCTCTTCCACTACCTGGCAATTTATAAAAAAAAAAAAGGTGTTCACTCAACAAGCTTGTGATGAATGTCACACTAATGTGATAAATATGGATCGGGAAATGGTACTGAATATGGAACTGAATTTTGAACTGGAAATGAAATGCAAATGGAACTGGAAATAGACCTGGAAACGGAATTGGAAGTTGACTGGAAATTGAATGAAAAATCGAATGGATGTGGACTGAAAATCGATTGAATATCGTCTGAAAATGGACTAAACTGAATATGGAACTGGAAATGGAACTGAAAATGTTACTGAGAAAGGGAACTAGTAATGAACTTGAAATGGGCTGAAAATTTAACTGGAAGTGGAACTGGAAGTGGAACTAGAAGTGGAACTGGAAGTGGAACTGGAAGTGGAACTGGAAGTGGAACTGGAAATGGACTCGGAACTAGAATTGGAAATGGAACTGGAAATGGACTGGATATCGACTGGAAATTGAACTGAAAATAGACTGGATATCGACTGGAACTCAACTGGAAATCAGTGGAAATCGACTGAAAAAAAACTAGAAATCCTCTAAAAATGGAACAGGAAATGAAATACAAAAAAACTGAAAATTATCTCGAAATGGACTGGAAAGGGAACTTTGAACGGACTATAGACTGACTGAACATTGACTGGAAATGGAAACAGACTGAAGATTGACTGGAAATGTATTGGAAATGGATTGAAAACGGAATGGAATCACTCTCATTTTATTATGATGGACATGTATGTTATTCCTACGCTCGTTCCTACTTTATTGGCCAAATAACTTATAGATTGTATAATTTGTTCTTCCTAATCAAAGATACCACTTTCTGATCCAATCCGGATTTTCTTCCGCTACCTGACAGATTGACAGATCAAAAGATTCGCGAATTATCGCATAGTCATATCTTTTCACTTGACCATGTGCCAAAAACATTTGTTTTCACTTCATTTTCAATGCGCGACGTTTTGAAAGCGAAGAATTCAAACCAAGTAAACAAACGAGTGATGACAGTCAAACGCACAGCATGCTGTGATCAGCACTTTGAAACCATCATAATTACGTGCGCACAACGCAAATGTATGTGGATAGTTTATTTCCGTTAAGTTCCCTAGTAGCGTGAAGATATGTCAATAAGTGGATCGTATAAGAATTATTAAAAACAGAACAGAAAGGCATATTTCTTCAAAGCGTTATTAAACGGTTCTTAAGCTGATCATCCAAACTGTCCTGATGTTCATGGTCTACAGTAATAGTATAATATTTTTTATTTTAGAATCGCATCATCTCTCGGTGTAATTGCTTCATCGATCGACCTAGCTTGGAATATCAGCAGTTTCTTGAGTTGAGCTTGGTTCGCATGAAGCTACTTCTATTGGTCGTTGATTTGTTCATCGGGGTTTGTAAACCTTGTGCCACAGTCTTTGCCTGCTCGCTAAGAAACATTACATCTTGAGACTTGATCAGCTTTCTTGATTGGTCCCACAGACGTGTACTTATTGAATTCAGTTAGTATGCATTCGAACGCTTTTGCATCCCAATTTTTGGTTCAAGCTTGACAAGCTTGAATAGGTACTTCAACATCATCCATGTTGAACGTAACCGTATGTCTTCGCTTCATTATCTGATTCACGGAAATCAAATTAGCTGAAAGCGCCGGTATTACCTGGCATATTGCATCTCAATGGGCGATCCATCAGGACTGCATTCAGGGTAAATCTTTACAGTTCCTTTTGAAACGATGGACTTACTTACTTACGGTGGTCCAACGTCCTATTAGGACCGCACCTGCGTCACGATATTTCTCCATAAAACGCGGTTGAGGGCTGCTTGTCACCAGTTCCTCCAATGTCCCACACTTCCAAGGTACACTTGGTTTGACCACCTAGCTTGCTGCGCTCCTTTGCGTCTTGTACCGGTCGGATTCGAGGCAAACACCATTTTTTCGGGGCTGTTGTCCGGCATTCTTACAACACGTCCTGCCCATTGTTCCCTTCCAGCTTTAGCAACTTTCTACTGTGTTCGCCATAGAGCTGAGCCAACTCGTGGTTCATCCTTCTCCTCCATACACCGTTTTCACATACACCGCCAAAGATGGTCCTAAGCACGCGTCGTTTGAAAACTCAAAGTTCTTGTAGGTCCTATTTGAGCATTATCCACGCCTCATGCCAGTAGAGAACTACCGTTTTGTACATGGTAAATTTTGTACGGGAGTAAAATTTACCAGACCTCAAGGTCTTGTCGAGTCCAATAATGCGTCTGTGAATTTCTCTCCTGCAGTTGTAATCCAAAGTTACCAATGAGCCGAGGTACACAAACTCATCCACCACCTCAAACTCATGTCCATCGATTGTAATAGTTCTGCCTATGCGAGCTCTATCACGCTCGGTTCCTGCAGCCAAAAGATACTTAGTCTTCGATGCATTCACCTTCAGTCCAACGTTTTCCGTTTCTCGTTTCAGCTTGGTGTACTGATCAGCTACCACCTGGAACGTTCTGCCGACAATGTCCACGTCATCAGCAAAGCAGATGAACTGGCTGGATTTATTGAAAATCGTACCCCGCACGTTTCATAACGCCTTCTAGAGCAATGTTGAACAAGAGGCAGGAAAGACCACTGCCTTGTCGAAGTCTATTGCGTACTTCAAACGAGTTCGATAACGCACCCGACAACTTCACGTAACACTGTACACCATCCATCGTTGCCTTGATCATTCTGATCAGGTTCCCTGGGAAAAAGGTTCTCGTCTATAATCGTCCATAGCTCTTCACGGTCAATAGTGTCGTATGCAGCCTTGAAGTCGATGAAAGGTGGTGTGTAGGGACTTGATATTCGCGACACTTTTGGAGGTTCTGCTGCAACGTAAAGATTTGGTCAGTTGTCGATCGACCGTTCGCAAAACCAGCTTGATAACTTCCCACAAATATGCTTGCTAGTAGCGATAGACGACGAAAGATAATCTGGGACAGCTGGGACACTCCTCCGGTAGCTGTTCTGTATCCCAGATCTTAACTATCAGTCGATGTAGACAAGTCGCCAACTTATCTGAGCCCATTTTTATAAGCTCCACTCCGATGCCATCCTTCCCCGCTGCCTTGTTATTCTTAAGCTGTTTGATAGCATCCTTAACTTCGTGGGAGTTGGCACGTCACCCTCGTCTACCATTCCGATGAAGCCATTCCTCATGCTGCCTTGGTATTCCGCCTCTGTGCCATTCAAGTGTTCCTCGTAATGTCCATTCAGAATCCAGAACAATAAAATCATCTGTATCTCGGTAACAAATTCACGTACAAAAATAGTTAAATACATCAAAACAAAGGTAATTTACTGTACTTTAAGAAAAGTTCTATACAAATCATTTCTCTTCGTTTCTAATGGAAATTTGCACGTTCTTCTTTATTCCTCCCATCAAAAGCTGCACACCTCCGAGTCAACTTCCTTGGCACATGTGTTCCACATTTTGGTCATTTGAGTCGCGTCCCGAGCCGTATTTCCCACTTTTACCTTACGCTTCATTGTTGCCCAAAATCTCTCGATGGGCTGGAACTGCGGGCAGTTGGGTGGATTTATGTTCTTATCGATGAAATCTACGTTATTATCGCGGATACCACTGGATGGCTTCCCGGCTGTAGTGGCAACTCGCCAAATCCAGCCAAAACTTCACGGGACCTGTATGGGCTTTATTGAAAGGTAGCACGCAGTTTTGAGTCATTCTTCCTTGTACAGCTTCGAGTCCATCGTTTTATTCGTCGCGAACACTGGTCTTCGCTCCGCAGTTATCCCTTGCCAAATCATCAGTTTTTGCGAGCAGCACCGTATTTTCGTGCATTTCATTATTAGTCCAGGGTTTGCTCTGACGATTTTTAACACCTTCGGGCTCAGCTTGCGCCCATATATTCCACTACGACGCTTACCTTAAGGCACTCGATCCCTGCTCTTTTGCTCCCTGAAACGTTTGATCATACACGATTGATTTGGCGATTTTCAACGTTTTTGCGATTTTTATTGCTGACCACATTGGATTATCAACGTGGGTGTGCAGATTTTTTCACAGTGAAATTTATACCAAAGAAAGTGGGCGCCTAGGTAAACAAACCGCTGTTAAAGAATTCTTGTAGCGGTCACTTCCCGTGCCGCTGCAACACAATAAGCAATTCCGGATTCTAGCTGGACTGAACTTTAGTGCTGTTTCCACTTTTCAATCACCTTACGTTCATCCGTCAGGATACCTTCATCTCCTCCATCCGACATATTTTGACTCGCGGCACGAGGCCTTTACAGGATGCGCTAAGCTTCTTGTAGAATTTACGCGAATGTTGAGAACGATACAACTGCTCCATTTCTTCGCACTCCAATTCCTCCATGTGATGCTTCTTATCCCGGAAGAGATGAGCTTCTGTCTGTATCACTCCTAATTTTGACGAGTTGTTTGCTGCAGGATCAACGCCCGCGCTGCATTTTTCTCATCTAGAACCGTTTGACACTCATTCCGTCGATTTCTTTCCACAAACCCTACGTCCTAAACGACGGACATGGCACCTTTATTAGCAGTCACGACATTTCCACCACATTACGTGAAGTCTCCAACAAATAATTCGTCTTCGTGAATTGTTCGGACACTCCAGAGTCGAAATACCAATTATGGTTATCTTCAGCAACCTTTGACAATACGGTACACCATGCGTTTCCATTTTCATTCTTCGAAACCTTCGTCGGACAATTCTTCGCAATATGCCCGAACTTCTTACAGTTTCTGCACTTCAGGACGTCAGCAAAAGCAGCACCAATTAATGGCTTCTCCATCGATCCGGAATTCAATCCGGAAATTTCAATTGTTATTATCATAGGGCAATGTTCTGCGGAAATCCAGCAAGGTTCCAATCAATTCATCTCCAATATCGAACTTAAAGGGTGTCCACAGTAAAATTGCATCACTTTCAATAAGCTGTAACATTTCGCCCTTAGAGTTGATTTCAACGAATTTTTGGGTGAAATGACCTCAGCGTGTGTTGTTTACACTGCGTGAGTTTCATTGTGAAATGTGTCATCAATTCGAAAATACAGTCGAAGGAACAGCAAGTGCGCAACCAGTGTGTGACTGCAAAAGACAAGTTCGATATTCCAGAGTCTCTCAGGAAACAGCAGGTATCAAAGTTCCCCAAGAAATCCATGATTTGGCAGGGGATTTGTTCCTGTGGTAAACGGAGCAAGCCTTTCGTGACAACTTCAATTGTAAATGGTCAAGTATACATGAATGAATGTCTGAAAAAACGGCTGCTTCCGTTTCTCAAAACACACAACGTTCCCACAATTTTTTGGCCGGACCTAGCCTCTTGTCACTACTCCAATGATGTTCTGGAGTGGTACAAGCCGAATGGTGTCAATTTCGTGCCGAAGGATCTTAATCCCCCAAACTCTCCAGAATTGCGGCCATTTTAAAAATATTGGACTATAATGAAGCACGAACTTTGTAAGCATCCTAAAGTTGTCACTACAGAACAAGAAATGTTGAAGTCATGGTTGAAAACGGAAAAAAATGTCGGTTCAAGCGTTGTAAAAAATCTTATCCGTGGTATTAAGAAGAAAGTTCGGGCTCTTGGATTTGGTAAAGAAATACAGTGAAATAAAAATTACTAAACCAATATTATACATTGTATTTTAAGGTACCGCCACACGGCAGCTATTTCTAGTATATAGTGAGCTCTATGCTAGAAGACTATGTAATAGCTCATAGGAACAACTAAACTATATAGTGATAGCTCATAGCTATGACTTGCAAGCGAAATGTTTCTATTGTGGTTTGAGAAATCTCCCTTCTCTGGAGCCCATACAAATGGAGCGAAATTTGACAAGTTGTGGTTTTTGAAAGCAAGAAATATTGCTATGGTGGTTCGATACCCCTTTCTCATCTAGAAAAGGGAGGGGGGCTCTCATTCTAATGAAACACAAATTCCAATTTTAGCCAAGAGTTGCTTGAGCTACTCTGAGTGCTACATTAAGAACAAGAAGTTAATCTAAGGTTATGCAAGAAAAAATAACGTTCAAACCGACAAAATAAGGCGTAGTTGGACGATAAAAAAAATGTCTATGAAATGTTTCAATACAGAAAGGGAAACCATGGTAGAAACTACCGATTCTAGGGTTCAATTAAAAACATACCCTAGCACACACACACACCTATTGTTGGCCACACTGGCCTTAGCGCACGTACCGTTGGGTATCTACGAGTGTTGGCACATCCCTGTAGTGAGTGACGGCACAAAGTGACAGCAGTATGACAAATAGATCTGTCATATCTGGTGAGTACGGGATAGAAAAGAGAAAGAAAACGAAAAGAAACAAGATTAAGGTGAATCCTAGAGGGTTTGAGCTGTTTAGTGGAATACTTGTAACTATAAATTAGAAGAAAAATTAGTAATCTCCATTTAATTCCAACTACCTTTGCTTATCTTCGACAGATACGCGTATTTCGTCTACAATGTGCAGACTTCTTCAGTGTCTCGTACTAATAACTCGACTGTTATTAGTACGAGACACTGAAGAAGTCTGCACATTGTAGACGAAATACGCGTATCTGTCGAAGATAAGCAAAGGTAGTTGGAATTAAATGGAGATTACTAATTTTTCTTCTAATTTATAAGATTAAGGTGTCATCTTTTTGGCGTTACACAGAATAAAGAAGTGTTTATTGCCGTAAATCCTAAATTTGTTTAAGCCCATCTTAAGTTAGTGAATCTTAGTGCTAGATATTAAAAACCACCTTCGGATTATTTGCTTTCGTAAGTCAAAATCAGTTAAATCTAGTTTAAAAATAACTTACAAATTATCCACACATAATAGGTTACAAAGAACAAAAGTATCCCAATAGTGCGTCTAGCTAGGCTTTTAGCAAAGCTTCAAACTACAATCGGTGAGAAATCTATAAAACTATTCGTTTCTTCGAAATAACTTATGGAAATTACTACGTAGGTTTTGTATCCATCATAACTCGGTTGAGAACCAACTCTAATCCTATTCCGAAATTATTTACCTAAAGGAACTAAACGTAAGTGTTAAAAGCCTAAGTTATAATTTGAACCCAAATCGATGTTACGTGCTATTATGAATTGCAAGAAGCACTTAAATTATACTAGTATCTATTTCAATTGATGTAAACTAATACCTGTTTCAAAAAACATACATCCTACAGGAAAATTATATTCTCCCAATAACCGAGTATACGCGTTTTATTGCCATCGGTGGAGAATTATAATACCGGAAAATTCCCGTTGAAAACGACTTTTCAACACCTATGTTTTTCTACAGGTAATAATTGATGTATATAGAAACAGTAAGGTTTTTTTTTGTATTTTTCATGACAATATATTTGAAAATGGAAATGCAGCAAAGCAACATTAACAATAATAAATATAAAAACCAAAATACAAAAATAAAAACCCTATAAACATTTCAATAAAACTCAATCTGAAAAAAAAACAACCAATAACCAATAAAAAAAAAAAAACATGAATCATAAATAGACAAATAAACATGAGTCAATTAATAAACGAATATGTCCATGTATGAATGAAGTACCATTATTAAAAATATACGATCTCTCTGAATTATATAATATTTATTAGTATTGTTGTTTAAAAATAATAGATATTTGATTGAAAAATAATAATAATAATAATTGTAATTATTTATTTCATCATTTTAGTGATCATTTCTGCGCTAGAACATTTTTTTTAGATATTCATAAATTTTGAACTACTGGGCCGATTCTTTCAATCAAACACGCAAATGAATAGTACTCAACTATACTGTTAAGAAATAACAATACCAAATTACACCTAAATTGCAATACTTATTATGAAAACATGGATTAATTTGTTTTTCCTGGATTTCATGGTATCGGGACCAAAGAGCCCCTTCGTATTTATATTCTTTCTTGTTAGTTTAACTGGCAACTAACACATTGTATGAAATAACTTGCCAATCAATCAAAGTGATTTTTCAAAGTTCCGTCAGTTTTGTTAGAGCTAAGGGATTCCTTAAGCCACATGTTCTCATATTGAAAAAGAATCAATTTTTGGTTCTTTATCATACATTTATTTTGAAATAATAGAGCATGTGTTCTGGCCAACTCCTTCCCCTTCTGCTCCTTCCAAAAAAAAACGTGTTTTATGGACGGTCCCCATTAGTTAAGCTCAATAAATAATATAAATATTGAACCTGCATGATTTTGTAGAGACTAGCCTAACTTGGATTATCTACATCATTTAATTTATATCTTAACACATGTTTCCTCTTCTGAGACGATAAGATTCGTTTGACGATAAGATAAATTTAATTTTTAGGTTTAAAACTATGATATTTCAAGGTTTTTTTCTTGAAGTCCGAACGTATACGTCACTATCCAGATGGACTAGGTCATTTGAACATGCTTAAGGAAGCAATATTCTAACTGATTAGGCTCTCAAGATACAGCTGGAGCTAACATGCATATCAGCGCCGCGTAGAGAGTGAATTCCGATTTTAATGACCACTATCCTAGAGGGCTTTACCACTAGAACAAGTTTGTTGAAGCAAACAACGTCCTAACTAGTAGTAATAACAAATTGGAAGGTCATATGCACATTTGCGCAGTGGAGTGAATGAATTCAGAACTTATGAGATCTTCTTTACGAAGTCTTTACCACTAGGACAAGTTTACAGAAAAACTTATATGTCCTAACTGGCGAGACTCTCGAGATATACTAGGATAGAACTAATTACCCCTTATCCTAGAGCACCCATTTAAAGTATCTCGAAAGTGAAGCGCCTCTAGTGTTTAAATGATCAACTAAACCGGAATCCAATGACACAGATTTGTTGGTCTTACACCGTACAAAATTCTTCACACTTTCTTGAAGTTCCTCTGAAAAACTTCCCTGAAATTCCTCTGAAGAATTTCTCTGAAGATCCTCTGAAGAACTTCCTTGCAAATCATTTGAAGAACTTCCCTGGGGTACCTTAATCAAATAAGTCTTGCTAGACTTCTAAACATTGACTGGTAGTATACCTAATAAAAACGAATATAAAATTACCTTCAGAAATTCATCCATCAACGGTACGTAAATAGCATCCACTGTCTCGATTAGTAGCATTTTCAAATAAACTAAATCAAAGTTGCTTTGTAACAAAAACATTAACCTGTAGCCAAATATCTCATAGTCAATGTCAATCTCGTTTTCGGAGTTATAGCGTTACGCATATTGGTATCCTGCTTGAAAATTAGTGGCGAAACTTTCTTCAGCAAATACTGAAAGTCTGTCTTTGTCATTCTGACGAAATTACGATAGTAATCCGGATCTTCATCACCTAGTTCTTTCTGCAGATTCGCCTCAATTCCCAAGCCTTCACGATGAGCGATTCACGATTTTGTCCAGACTTTGCGATTTTTTCGTTTAATCCGCCTATTTAGTATGATATACGAAGCAACTGCAGCAATATTTTTCTTTCTTTGCTCATAGCTACCGAATGTGCCTATGATTATACCCGGATTTTATTTTTTAGAAGTTTACAACTGAATAAATGTGACCACGACAAAATGCAACAGTGTGTATAGCGAAAAAAATACTTTATAGCGCTATGTCAAAGATTTCTATTACATAGCTACTATAACTTCATAGCTCATATTTTTGCAAAACTGTTTCTCGTATCTCATAGAACTATGACATAGATATCTATCACGGCTATGTTATAGTGAACTATAATATAGATTTCAAGCTCCGTGTGGCGGCACCTTTATTCCCTGAATGTTTCATGACAATCGGTTGAGAGACTTGTTTTTGAGGACGAGTTTAAAGTGATGCAATTTAACTGTGGACACCCTTTGAAAGCACTTAAAACTCCATAGACGCACAATTCTCCGGGGATATTGAAATAAGCTTCCTCAACAGACCGACTTTCCTTTGCAAACCGGACATGAACATAGTTCATATGACGTCCAGTAGTAAAATAATCTTACTACGAGCTTTTCTGTCCTTCCATTTTTTCTCAGGCTTCACAGCTTGCCATAAGTCTTCCAATTCCAAAAACGTCTGCCCAGCGAACCTCCAAATAGACCAGTTGTCCCGTCTTTGTAGCAGCGGTATTAGCTTAGCTTAGCTTAGCTTAGCTTGACTGACTGCACGTATCAATGGTTGCTACTCCGTGATAGATCAGAATCAGTGAAATTGCACAATGAATAAACTGAATGGAGCTGGGAGTAACCGAGCATTCTCACTGTACACGTTTCAGGTAGGAATAGGGAAGGAAAGTTAGTATGACCTTTGCTGTTCAGGGACCGTGTTTACCTCTGCATCCCCACAAAGGTCACAGGAAGGAGGTTTTTCTATGTAAGTATGGTAGGGCTCGATGGATCAGGATGCACCTTGATAAGTGATGTGATCATATAATATAGTTCATATAATTCAGCGGATAACAATTACCTGTTTCACTCCGCATTTTTTAGAGCACTTACCACCTCTCAATTGTCTACTTTCGGCATCGCTCTAGGATTCGGGAAAATCTCTCCAGACACTCCGGATCCCCGGTATCACCGATGTTCGGCAAACTTCTCGTTGTTAGTTACGTCCCGGACCAGTACCATTGCCGACATTGCTGTATATATGAACCATGTTCGACTGACCTAATCGCCGTTCCATCTGTCCCTCCTATTTCCTATTGACAGAACATTTTTAGCTTGTCCTTCTTTTTCACTTCTGTCAATCTGATAGGGTTCGGTTTGCGGCTGTTAAGTTTGTTACGCCGTTCGCTGGCTTCCGCTGCTTCGACCCGCCTTTAAAAGCGGCTTGTGATTTTGGGCTTTTGAGCACCCTAGCTGGTTACCACGATGGAACTCTGATCAACACACAATCACCAGATATCTCCGGGAGTCCAAGAAGTACACACAAACTCGTTCGGCAGTGCAAGATTCAAAAGTTTTCAATGTTCTTCCATTGTTTTCAGAAACAACACAAATAACTATTTATTTGTAACTGACGGTTTGTATGATTTGGTAAAGAACACAGTTTCTATTCACAGTGGAGATGCATTTTACGGGAGAAAGGTCAAACAACCCAAACTGGGCATTCACACCAACCACGGTATAACTCGCGATCGACACAAAGCACTCCAATGTTTCTGCGACTTTCCGACGACTTATGCTCTTGTCGTTTTGTCTCCAACCGAACGGATTCTGAAGCTGGCTCACTATCATCTTCATTTTCTTACATTAAATTTGTTTAGGAAATCAAGTGAAAAAATGACAGCTACAAAAAACACGCCCGCACGCAACAAGAGCTTACTTTGATCCGATCCCGTCTTTGTAGCAGCGGTATTGCCGACAAACAAGCACCAGTTGCATCACCTTCAGAATAGCTTTATTTTCAAGTACCTTCCGAACTTCCTAGACTGGGCCCACAACCTATAAGTGAGAGCCGCAAAAAATAACAACTACCGTGGTTCGAACATAAACAACGTTTCATTTGATAGGAATCTTTATGACATTACCTTAATCATGACTACTGCGATCTGTAATTTGTTAGACAGACTTATACGATGCATTAAAGGGTGATACGGTCAAAATTTGGTCAAGGGAAAACGCGTGTAAATCGATGAAATCGTTTATTCAAAAAATCAAATTAAATTTCTTTTTCAAGTTCAATTAGTATAAAATTCAGGAAAAATATTCAGTTAGGCTTCCGCTTTTCCAAATCCGAATTGCCGGGCCTACGCTTGACCCCTGCCATCAGATTTTGTACAGCCACCTTGTCCACCTTCTTCGCCGCAGAAAGCCAGTTTGCCTTGAACTGCTGCTCGTCCTTAGCAGTTTTTTTGGTCTTCTTTAGGTTCCGCTTGACAATAGCCCAGTATTTCTCAATTGGGCGGAGCTCTGGCGTGTTGGGAGGGTTCTTGTCCTTGGGAACCACCTGCACGTTGTTGGCGGCGTACCACTCCATGGCCTTTTTACCGTAATGGCAAGATGCCAAATCAGGCCAAAACAGTACGGAACAACCGTGTTTCTTCAGGAAAGGCAGCAGACGTTTATTCAAACACTCTTTCACGTAAATTTCTTGGTTGACAGTCCCGGAAGCTATGAAAATGCTGCTTTTCAAGCCACAGGTACAGATGGCTTGCCAAACCAGATATTTCTTTGCGAACTTTGACAGTTTCGTGTGCTTGAAAATATCTGCTACCTTTCCCTTCCTTTGCCGTATAAAACTCCTGTCCCGGAAGCTGCTTGTAGTCGGCTTTGACGTAGGTTTCGTCGTCCATTACCACGCAGTCAAACTTCGTCAGCATCGTCGTGTACAGCCTCCGGGATCGCGCTTTGGCCGTCGTATTTTGTTTATCATCGCGATTTGGAGTCACTACCTTCTTGTAAGTCGATAGTCCGGCTCGTTTTTTGGCTCGATGCACGGTTGTAGACGATACACCCAGCTTATTTGCGGCATCTCGGAGAGATAGGTTAGGTTTCGCTTGAAACTACCGGCAACTCTCTTTGTCGTCTCAGTGGCTTCCGGTTTTCGATTTCCCCCGATCCAGACTTCCTGGCTGTCGACAAACGTTCCCCAAACACTTTAATTACATTTGTAACGGTTGATTTGGCAACTTTAGCGATTTTGCCAACTTTGCGTGCGAGTAGCTCGGATTTTTCGCGATGCGCGAGCAAAATTTTGATACGCTGCTCTTCTTGCTTGGACGGCATTTTGACAACTGAAGAGTGAATTCCAAAATCAAAATAGGAGCAACATTCATACACACACACCTTCAAAATGAGGGGTGTTCAGGTTTTTTTAAATGCAAAATTGAAAGAAATACGTCAAGTTGATATTGACCAAATTTTGACCGTATCGCCCTTTGAGGCCAGCTATAATACCATGTGGTAATTATGGCAAACTTATGGATTATATATATGTCAATCAGGGCACTTCCCAGTCGTTAAATGTTTGGGTCTGCTGATGGAGAAAATGTTGAAAAAACGTCCAGCAGATGGGAAACCATTCCATTGTCGATAAACTCATGTCGTAAACGATTCATAAGACGCTGATGTTGGTTATAGTTACTATAACGACTCCTTTTCTGAAGTTTCCGCGACTTTCTTGGAAGGATCAAACCTTTCAACCGTCTCTTCAAAAAGCACTCTGCAGCATGGTAGGCAACGCTTGGAGCAGTTTTCATTCTGTTTTAATTGACCTATTTGTAACAGCTTGATGACAGACGCCGCCGATGACGACGGAAAAACGAAAAAAAAAGCTTTTCCATCCGGTCGGTTTTGGGTCATCACGAAATAGGCCAACTCAGATCTTGAGGGAATATAAAACAGTGCCGAAGGAAGCCAGCGACAGGCCCATCCAAACCGTCGTTGGCCGTATGGTTTTCGAAGAAAAAAATAACGAGCCAGCAACTGACGAAAAGGAGAAAAGGTCACAAATCCCTTCACAATCGATCTGGGTGGAAGGGGGACCCGATCCGGTATTCTAGCGACGGATTGGAATTTCCATTATATACAAACTGAGGGACGTAAAGAGCAAGAACGAAAAAAATCCGGTGATTTAAGGGATGATTGAGTTCGAAACATTTGTCACTGGGCGATCGAAAGTGGGAGTGAAGGGGAGGAACAGGGGGGTGGAATTTCTCAATACGACATTCCTTTGGCAATGCGAAGCAACGACCGACGAGAGCTTCCAGGAATGGAGTGCTAATGCTTCTTGGCAAACGTTGATTGAAACCAATCAGTGCTAACTTGATTCGTCTCCTGGGTACAGTTTTCCTATTGAGTTGACCATAGTGGGAAAGTGTTGGGTTTTTTTTTCTCGAACGGTTCATTGCTTTCTTTACAGATTTGCAATTTAAAGCACTGCTAAGTTGTTAATCATATGCTGTTAGAAAGTTCTTAGAAAGGGTTGAATTTCAATATGAACAATACATTTTACGGACCACAGCTGCCAGGTTTTCGTTATTAAATACTGCGTAGTAATTGTAATCACTACGAATAATATCACATAAATATATATATATATAATATAAATATAAATAAAATAATATATATATAATATCTATATAATATATATATATATATATATATATATATATATATATATATATATATATATATATATATATATATATATATATATATATATATATATATATATATATATATATATATATATATATATATATATATATATATATAATATATAATATATATAATATATAATAAATATAAATATAAATATAAATATATCAAATTTGAATGTATATTTTGATTTTCAAACAATCTTTTGCCGCACAATCTATATCGATACAAGTGCCATCCCGGGTCTCCGTCGTTGTACGCGCAACCAACTCCGATTCATTCAGGTCAACGTTTCTGTTAGCTTTTCCGCTTCCCAGTATAATTTCCGTTTCAATCTGGAAACAATTCATTGCACCCATTTTTATTGCCCGGAGTTTGCCGCCGGTCTTCGCCATTTCTAGGTTGCCATGTTTTCTTTTTTTGTGTCTCTAGAGCGGATGCCAAAGTCCGGTTCTGAGCGGGAAGAAGCGCAACGAACCTCCGAAAATTGCATGATGAAATGCTTTGTGTAATCTCCGCGCTCCAGCATGCTCCCATCATCCGAGAGACTCGTTTCGGAAGACAGTTTTTTGGCCAAAGGCACGGATCCGAGCTATTGTTTCCTCGAGTTTTATTTTTCGGTGCCTGGCCGAATGCGTTTCATCTTATCAGTGCCGAACGGATCTTGGCCATAGAACATCGCCTCAAGTTGTAAGGCGGGTTGTTTTTCTCGCCATCAATAGATCCGGAGCGTGCCGTGGCGGGAAAACAACTTCCAAGCGTCCACCGCGGCGTCCCAACCTACGACCAACGCCTTTGATGGTGCACCGGGAAAGTCAAATGAAAAGCATTTGCGTTATTTGTGTTCGTTGGAAGAACGACGCCGACGACGACGACGAACACGAAGCGAATGCAAAGAGCAACAAACGGAACTGGGACGTCGGTGCAACCGGAAGAAGGAGATAGAGGTGGACAGAGGAGGGATGGATAGAATGGCGCTTCTCGCTAAATTAAAGTCATAAATTTTCGGTCAGTTGCTTCTCGTCTCGTTCCGTCCAACGCATGTAAGTCTTTGGCTGTAACTGGAACGCTTAAGACGGAGTCTGGGACAGAGGAATGTATCTAGTATTGTAGCAAGCATTGCTAGGACTCGACCGGATTTGCAGGACTTGATGGAATTATTGGACAGACCGATGAGCAGAGATGCTGACTCTTTTCTATTATTTAACATTTCAAGCTTTTCTACAATTACCTCATTGCATGCTCTGAACATAGTGTTTCTGGATGCACTTCCACAGTTATTCATTGAGAGCTTCGATGCCAGGTACCATTTTTGCATAAGTATGATTGCGTGGCAAGTAAAATCATAACCCTATGCCCAGGAGTCGATTAATTTTCCATAACGAGAGATTACTAGACCAGACCGGGAATCGAAAACATCAATTAACAGCCTTCAACTCCACCTTCAAATCAAAATTTTTCTCATTGCAGGGGTTTTTGTCATTTTCAGATTTCAGGAAGCAAAAGCTACTATCTTGGACTCCTCAATGGTTTCAGACATCGATTGCTATCCTTCATCACCGTTCCTGATTAAAACAGATCCATTTTGTATGGTATTTGAGAATGTGTGGTCCTATTATGTGGTATTTGACAGTATTTCCTATTGTATGGAATTTGAAGAAATTTCTTAATATTAGTATTAGCGACAGCAGCAGCGATAGCAGTAGCGATGACGAGTAGCGATAGCAAGTAGCGATAGCAAGTAACGATAGCGAGTAGTGATGGCAAGTAGTGATAGCGATAGTGAGTAGCGATAGTGCGAAATAGGGATTGAGATCGAGATTAGAGATTGATTAAGATTGAGATTGTTTTGAAATAAATTATTCATCTCGCTTTTCCGACCATAAACTATCATTATGGTTTCCAAAATATCATCACACATCGACAAACAGCCTATAGCTCGTCTTTCAATTCAACAATGTTCCCTATTGCAGGGTTTTTGACATCATATTCACATTTCATCAAGCAAAAGCTACTATTTTGAATTCTTAAATGGTTTGAGACATCAATTGCTTATCCTTCACACGCCGTTTTCAAACAGATCCATGTTGTATGATATTTGACAGTATTTCCTATTGTATGGTATTTGAAAATATTTCTAATATGAGTATAAGCGAGTAGCGATAGCGATTAACGATAGCGAGTGAGCGATAGCGAGTAGCGATAGCGAGTAGCGATAGCGAGTAGCGATAGCAGTGGCGATAGCGAGTAGCGATAGCGAGTAGCGATAGCGAGTAGCGATAGCAGAAGGATAGCGAGGGATAGCGAGTAGCGATAGCGAGATTAAGATTGAGATTTACATTGAGATTGAGATTAACATTGAGATTGAAATTTACATTGAGATTGAGATAGCGATAAAAATATAGATAAAGATTCACATTTAGATAGTAATGAGATTGTATTGTAAATTAT
>JASCZW010004023.1:0-40461 GCA_034211315.2 Aedes japonicus | reverse complement strand
GTTGCTAAACTTTCCACCAGCGGAGAAACTGGGGCGCGCAAATCATTTTTGCACTTCCCAAGCAAATAGTAAACTTGGAATGACATTGGAAAAAGAAGAAAAAATAACACTTGTAAAACATGACAAAATCACCCCGCTTCAGGGCTAGCGATGACGATGACGAGCGAAGAATAAAAGTGCATCCCGGGTAGCCGGGAAAGAGAACTCAGTCTTCCTTTTCATCCCAAGCCAAGGACAACGGTATGCTTCCATTCAACTTGAAACTCATTCTGGCTTCCTTGCTTGCTGCCTGCCAGAGAGTTCTCCTCTGCACCACCGGTTTGAAGAGCGCAGATCTATTGCCTGGAGGTTAAGTGTTTGCAGCTTTTTTTTTGCCTCCTCGGATACAGTTTGAAAGAAGAAGAGGAAAAAAATTGAATTCCACTGCAGCGATTGGAAAGTTGGCGTCAGCTCGTTTATTGATCGGAGAAGCTGGACTCAGACGGGTTGGTATAGTTACAGTTGGTTCGTCCTTCGTTTGAGTTGGATGATTGACTGCCACGAATTGGGTTTCTGCTCATTAGTCCAAGGGTGTTGGCTTTCTTCATTTCTGTGGTCAAGATTTAGGTATTGGCATTCAAAAATTATTACGTTTTGATTGATATTCGGGAAAGAAGCTTGTTTCGGGACAAAGGCACATTCTAAGCAGGAACAAAATTTATCAGTAACAAAGCCGAAATGATGTTTTTAAGAGATGACACATGGTTTGAATACTCTGTATTGAAAGTTGGTCGTAGACGGTTGGAACCGTTGTCTGATTTTGAAGGAGCGTAATCGCTGGAAACGGAACATATGCCAGTTTTCACTAAAATCGGATTCTTTTGAAACTTGCAAAAACAAAGATCAAATAATAAGCTAAGATTTTGGTGTTGTCTATTACACTCGAAGCTCTTATTTTATCGCTTCGAGCTGAAAGCTCCGACGTCTGTTCAATTTTCAGCTGCGTTTTTCTTCCTAGAAATTTTGTTTTTTGTCAAGCGTGATGTGTGTAGGCTGTTAATTCTTTTCAATTATTGAGATCCAGGTTCCGATAGTGCGTAAGTCCTTTAACTGTGGAAAATAGCTGCTGCAATTGAACGAATACCAGCTCAACCGGATGGAAGTGTGAAAATCGTAGGGGCTGGCGTTTCGAAGTGAAAAAGTGCGAGGATGTGTCTCCGGCCGTCGTGGAAACTAAAGGGTGATACGGTCAAAATTTGGTCAAGGGAAAACGCGTGTAAATCGGTGAAATCGTTTATTTAAAAATCAAATTAAATTTCTTTTTCAAGTTCAATTAGTATAAAATTCAGGAAAAATATTCAGTTAGGCTTCCGCTTTTCCAAATCCGAATTGCCGGGCCTTACGCTTGACCCCTGCCATCAGATTTTGTACAGCCACCTTGTCCACCTTCTTCGCCGCAGAAAGCCAGTTTGCCTTGAACTGCTGCTCGTCCTTAGCAGTTTTTTTGGTCTTCTTTAGGTTCCGCTTGACAATAGCCCAGTATTTCTCAATTGGGCGGAGCTCTGGCGTGTTG
The DNA here is from genome assembly GCA_034211315.2 of Aedes japonicus. NCBI lineage: Eukaryota > Metazoa > Arthropoda > Insecta > Diptera > Culicidae > Aedes > Aedes japonicus. The sequence goes on along the minus strand of JASCZW010004023.1, from coordinate 38,909 downwards.
GGAGGGTTCTTGTCCTTGGGAACCACCTGCACGTTGTTGGCGGCGTACCACTCCATGGCCTTTTACCGTAATGGCAAGATGCCAAATCCGGCCAAACAGTACGGAACAACCGTGTTTCTTCAGGAAAGGCAGCAGACGTTTATTCAAACACTCTTTCACGTAAATTTCTTGGTTGACAGTCCCGAAGCTATGAAAATGCTGCTTTTCAAGCCACAGGTACAGATGGCTTGCCAAACCAGATATTTCTTTGCGAACTTTGACAGTTTCGTGTGCTTGAAAATATCTGCTACCTTTCCCTTCCTTTTGCCGTATAAAACTCCTGTCCCGGAAGCTGCTTGTAGTCGGCTTTGACGTAGGTTTCGTCGTCCATTACCACGCAGTCAAACTTCGTCAGCATCGTCGTGTACAGCCTCCGGGATCGCGCTTTGGCCGTCGTATTTTGTTTATCATCGCGATTTGGAGTCACTACCTTCTTGTAAGTCGATAGTCCGGCTCGTTTTTTGCCTCGATGCACGGTTGTAGACGATACACCCAGCTTATTTGCGGCATCTCGGAGAGATAGGTTAGGTTTCGCTTGAAACTACCGGCAACTCTCTTTGTCGTCTCAGCGGCTTCCGGTTTTCGATTTCCCGATCCAGACTTCCTGGTTGTCGACAAACGTTCCCCAAACACTTTAATTACATTTGTAACGGCTGATTTGGCAACTTTTAGCGATTTTGCCAACTTTGCGTGCGAGTAGCTCGGATTTTCGCGATGCGCGAGCAAAATTTTGATACGCTGCTTTTCTTGCTTGGACGGCATTTTGACAACTGAAGAGTGAATTCCAAAATCAAAATAGGAGCAACATTCTACACACACACACCTTCAAAATGAGGGGTGTTCAGGTTTTTTTAATGCAAAACTGAAAGAAATACGTCAAGTTGATATTGACCAAATTTTGACCGTATCGCCCTTTAAACGATGGTGAGGCAGCTCATTGGAATCCGGAAGGACGAGAGCATCGCTCGTTGGAAACACTCCGGTGAGAAGTACTTGCTCAGTGGATGATAGCTAGCGGGTAGCGTCTTCCTCTGCTAATACTGGCCAATTAAATAAAAATAAAACTTGAAAAAAATAACGTGGCTGATCCCGAGTGAAGCCGTGGCCGTTGTGATAACTCAGCTCGGATTGGTTGATACCTGTCACCAGAAATAGATACAAGGAGTTTTTGCCTTCCCGTCGGTAATGGATACAGATAATAGCAACCTGGCATTTCCAGGTAATTTACGTTTGAAGCCATTGTTTACAATTGTCACTTTCGACCTTTTCTGTAAGTAGCAGACGAAATAGGCCTATCTGTCAAAAGATAAGCTCATAGTGGAATTAAAAGGAATTTGCTCGAGGATTACTAGCGAAAATTTAAAAAAGTATTTCGAGGTTTAACTAGTTTTATTTTTTAGGAAGCGATCAAATGAAGTGTTAAATTTTAAATTCTCCTAGTTTCCCAATCACAATCGTTCTACTAATAACGCCCAAAAGTTTTTTTAAATAGTGTTAAATAGTGTACCTCTTTAATCTGAGCTCCTACAATACTAGAGTGCCAGTTATCAAGTTATTCGCTTCTGCTCGGAAATGTTTCTGCTTTGTCTGTTTCTTTCTTCTTTGGGCATACTTTGGGTTTTTGGCGGTTTTGCTGTTCGATCTGCATAACCTTGCGATGAAAAAGTTGGATTAGTGGTTGTGCAGTGATTTGCGTCGGATGGGGAGAGAAACATGTGAAACTTCTGTCAAATTCTCCTATTTACCACGCCTTTCCGTTCTCTTGTTATTTTAGCGTGTTCTCTGCGAAGCATTTTGACGTTTATTCCACGCACACTGGCACATTTTTCAGTATGCTGGGTTCAGCTGAGCCAAAATGATAAATATGTTGGTTCTGCGTTTCCTCGGCTTGGTGGTGTCTTACATTTTCAGATTCGCACTGAAAATTTATTTTCGTTAAACTAGCTTTCACTCGTTTTGTAAGAATGGAGTTTGCACATAGAACAAATGCCTCGTATATTGTATGAAACATTTGTATTGCTTGTCATGTAACAAAATGCTATCATTACACCTTTTTTGTACAATGCACAAAATGAATTTCGTGAAGACCAGCCAATCGCATGAAGAATCTCAAACTTACATTTCCAGATTCCTAACATCTTGATATTATGTCATTAAACCAAATCTAATATACATTCATATAGTGTAAGTTGTCAACTATCAAAATGCCGAAGATATGTACCTGACATGTAATTTTTTTACAAATATAGTTATTCAATAAAACATAAAATACAAACTTTTGGTATGATGTTTTATTGTTATGTTTGTTTTGCTATTATTTTATATATTTTATATATTTTATATTTATGTATTTTGTACATATTATTTTATATATATTAAATTATATATTTTATATATTTTATATTTACATATTTTATGTATATTATATATTTTTAATTCTTATTATTTTTTTTGTTGAATAACTATTTTTGAATAAAATTTACATGTCAGGTATCTGCGGCTTTTTGATAGTTGGCAACTTACACTATATGAATCTTAATTAGATTTGATTTAAGGATATAATAACAAGATGTTAGGGATCTGGAAATGTAAGTTTGAGATTCTTCATACTAATTCTCATACAAACTTTGAATAGCGTGTGCAAAGCCAAATTAAAACCAAATGTGTTCAAATTTTTTGGGGATTATCAGGACCCAAATTGGCGTCGATTAAGTTTAAGGGAGCAAACATTTCGAAATTTGCATCCGCATAATGGGGGGCCCTCAATTGGTTGCTGTGGTGCATTTGGAATGCTTAGTTGAGAGCGCACAGTGGGCGAGTTGTGAAGACGGTAAGTTTGAGGTGCTAGAAGAAGAAGAAATCACATTGATGTGTATGTATGTATGTATGTATGTGTGTATATGTGTGTGTGTCACATCTATTGTTTGTTGGTTTTTTGTAGGTCACATTGTTATTTAACATATCGTTTATTGTTTTTTTTTTAAATAACATCGTCATTTTAAATCTAATGCTTTTCTTTTCTGATGTGTTCTCTATTGTGTCCCATTCTATGCTGGGTGTTGGAGGAATTCCCGATTCTGTGAGGCTTCACCTTTTTTTTCAGGAGATACCAGATGCTGCTGCGCTGCATGACACGCAGTAATCGTTTTGCTACATTTTTGATCACCCGTTGGGCTTGACTGGCGTGTCCCAAGGGTGGCCCTCTCTCTATTGAACGCCATTTCCCGTCACATGTGTGAGGGGTCGTAGTTCTCTGCATGTCTTTTAAGTATGTGTTGGACTAACTGCTATGTTATTGGTTTAAGTTGTATTTTCGAACTTCAACTAATATTCCATAATAAAAAATTCTATTCCCTTCGTAGTAGTACAGGATTCTATTTGGAAGTGTCTATTTGGGGTGTTGTGATTGGATATTTCAATTGTTTCACAAAATCACCAGGTTCAAGTTGCTATCTTTTGGGGTGGCTAGAGTAGCTTACGGGGCTGTTCCGGAGCATGTCTTAAAGAGTAGTCTTTTTAGTCACCAAAACATTAAAAAATTGAGGTTTTGTCTTTGTTGATTGGGCTGATATTCTTTATCTTTCAGCTTTTCCAGAACAATCGAGATATCGGTTCTCATATGTGATGTTTCAACGTATTCTTGTATTTCTTTGAAATAAACCACCCACACTTGTGAGTGGCCCCAAGAGTAACCTTACTGTTGGATTAATTATGTGTCAAAATTTGAATAACTTTAATGTGCATCTCTGTACAGAGAATAACTCGGGAACATAGTTAAATATCTTTTCCACTGCCAACGTAAGATGAATTCAGCACAACGTTTACCAAAACGGATCCCGAACCCAACTATTTTATCCAACATTCCAGAGATTTCTCATGGAAGTACAGAGGCGTTCTCGGCTTCCAACAGAGCGAATATCACGGCAACATATTCAACCCATTTCCGACCTAACCCGCATTCGCGGCGAGGTCGGCGTCAGTATTGCCTTAGCTTGGGATCCTCAGTTTTACACATTGAGGATGTATGCTAGCCCCAAGCATCATCTGTTGGTTCTTTGTGTCAGCTGATCTGGCAATAACAAAGTAGCATTCTCGGGTGGTCAATCACGCTCATGCTCATGTCTCAACTGAAAATCGCCTACCAGATTTGGAATTTCAATACAAAAATTCAAATTTTATTCTTCAAAGATCTTCTGGAACGTTGGACTTGGCAACGAAATTTTCTTGTCCGGGTAGTTGGCGGCCGAAAAAAACGACTAAAATTATTAATTGTTATCCGTGCTTGAAACAAACACATCGATACACGGTAAAGACATCATACGCTGGAAATCACCCAACAAATCTCTCGGTTGAGTTTGCGTTTGCCAATGTGCCAATGTTTTTACTAAGCACCATGCTTGCACCGATGAGAATAGCATCCCTGTTCCCGGCACATCCCACCATCCAGTCGCGATGTAAAACTTTTGACCTGGAGTCTGCTAAACATCGAGTTTGACGTATGTTTCCTCATCGATCAAAATGTAGCCCATATGTTTTGTCAAAGCAAAGTCGAACAGAGGCTATGTACTACTATGAATCCTTCCCTGGCAAGGATGTTCAGCATCGTTTGAAAACAACACCTTGGTGCGCAGCTGACGATCCCTGGTTCCAGATCTTTCGTAGGCACGATGATTCCTTTCTACTCTCAGAGTTTACTTGTAGGATTTGAGCAACTGTTGTTTTCGGCATCTTTACCACTATAGCTAGCTTGAAATCGGACCACTCCAAATTTTCCAGGTGTTTTGTGTACAATATTTTTACATATTTCGAGCTCCATTTGACGTTAATCCTGGACGCGATAGGCTACTTTGATCAAACCTGCAGCAGTTGTTCTACACAGAAGAGTTACACTACAGGGTATGGCAGAAAATAATGCAAACAAAATAATTTGTTCTATTTGATGCTTGAATCTCGCAATGCTTTGTATGGTCAGCACGATCCCCATCCGCTTTATGTCAGCTACGTTCAACCAGGTGTACTTGCTGTTTGACTTCAATGCATCTGTTAAAACATTTAAGCGAAGACTTTCCGGAATTTTTGGCGGATGTTCGACGATGACTGGACGAGACCTGACTTATGTGCTGAGGATAATTACTTTTATTACTAGACCACGAATTAGAATTTTCATGTTATTAATTTATTTTGTGTTATGTATACTTTTAAGAAGTTTTGTGTTCTCCATCTCTATGTAATTAGAAGATATGGGGTTTTTGCGCCTCGCTCACAGGCTTTTCCCCATCAATATTCAATATTCATTAAGACGGATAGTCAGATGAAGTATAATAATAGATAAATAAATAAATAAATAAATAAATTTCTTTCAAATCCCATTTACAACCAATTCAAGCAATAAAATCAACATTTTTGAATGCCGTTATCTTTATACAGTCCTTTTAAACAAATTCATTCAATGTGTCCTCCAGTTTTATTAATAACATCCTTGATCCGACGCCAGAAGCCAGAGCATGTCTTTCGGACGTAGTTCTCCAACATTGACTGCCATGTGCGAGTTATGGTTGACTTCAGGGTTTTCACACTAGGGTGTGATGTTTTGCAGGCTTGTGCTTCAACATATGCCCAAATCGAATAATCCAACGGATTAAGATCTGGACTGCTAAGGGGGGGCACAAATACGTCGGCCAAAACTTCACATTATCGTTCAACCGTTGTTGGGTTCAATTGTACGTGTGACATGGCGCTCCATCCTGCTGTAGGACAACGTTTTGGTCATCGGAGAAGTTGGCCTTCACCCAGGGAAGCACTTGGTTCTTTAAAATACCGATATACACGTCGGTATTGATTTTAACTCCAGCATCAATGAAAACAGGCGGCATTTTCAAACCGTTGGACGCCACCAAGCCAAACCTCTCTTTCATTGAGTCGCTTCACTTACCACAGTGCATCCATGATCAAAAAATAAACCTGCCTCACTAACACAACTATACTTCCCTTAGCAGTTGTAGAGATGCAGTGGTGATCACGATCTCTAATAACAACGATTGTCAAACTAATCATCCGTTTTCCCCCCTCCCCAAAAGACCATGAGGACGTGGCCGGCGCCGGTACTTAGCAATAAATAGAATTAGTGAACTTGTACATTGAAGATGGTAAAGCTACTCCAAGCTCCATCTATGTGGTTCTCTGAGCAATTACACTAGTTCTGATCAGTAAAGGAGTAGCAACTACGATATTGCACGGTCTTTTTTTTAATAAAAAAAACATTCTCCGTTTTCTGCGGTGAAATGAAGCGGTCCGAGCGGCTGTTGGCCACGACATCGATGCTGAAAAGCTTTCGTCGGAGAACAGGATTGTCATTTTTTCCTTCTTCAACAAGGAAAGCAGTAACTCGTAGTTCCTTGACCCGGTCCGTAATCAAGTGGCGTTTCACTCTGGCTCTGGAAGATGCATGCAGGTCTTCTTTGATGGTTCTCTGCGTGGATTTCTCCGAAATATTGGCTTCCTTTGCAAGTTTTCTTATCGAAACCCACCGGGTTGCGAGAAACGGACCGATTTTATCGGATGCACGGACCGATTTGATCACGTTCGGCGTGCGTGCAAAGTGCGGACGTTCGCTTTCCGGCTTCCGCTGCTTAGGACCACGCTGCAGGGACTTTTTATGCGTTTAACTGTTGCCAAACGGCACCCTACCACCTTGGCAATCTCTCTTGGCTTCATCTGGGCGAGCAAAAACTGGTGATCACTTCTTTTGTGAACATTTTGACGGATTTGCAATAAAACAAATATAATGTTTGTATGCAGCACTTGAAAGTTAACATAAACAAATACACTTTCGACAGAAACTAGTCACTAGCTACACGAATTAACCCAATACTCAAGTTTGAACATTTTCGCATTATTTTCTGCCGCACCCTGTAGAGGCTTCGCTAGCGGTGCACGAGGGGCGCACCAATTCACTTTTAGTCAGCCTTAATGAAAACGGTAGCCGTCAAGAATACCTTCAATAGCTGGTAAGTCATTGTTGAACCGCTGCACAGAGTGAGGGTTCCTGATTATCTGTGCAAGATTCTGAAGAACTACTTCCAGAATCGGGTTCTAGTCTACTACAGAGAAATGGTGCAAAGGTCGTTTAGGATCACGACGAGGGTTCCATGATTGGCCCGACGCTCTGGAACGGGATGTACAAAGGCGTGTTAACATTGAAGCTACCGATTGGAGTGGAGATTGTTGGTTTTGCGAATGCCGTTGCCCTGACAGATTCAGGCAAGACGCTGGAGGAGGTAGAAATGTTGGCGATCGAAGCGATCAACACGATTGAAGACTGGATGTATGAAGCAAAGCTGCAGATAACCCGCCACAAAAGGAATATCTAATAGTCAGTGGTGTAGGAGGCTGAAATAATCTCTGGTGGATATGTTATAGCCTCAAAACGTGTACTGAAATACCTGGGATTAATTTTTGATGACCGGCTACTACAGGCTCTTCATCCAAAACTTTTGCGACAGCCGAAAATTCTTCAAAATTTTATGGAAACTTGGTCAAACCATGGTCTTCAAGAATACATTTGTATATATGCAAAAGCACCTGAAGCCCACGGAAGGTGATGGGGGGAATGAGGCTCTTTAAAGAGGTAAAAATTGCACCATTACTTAATCAATAAAGTTTTCCTTCTAGACGTGGACTTTTCTGGCTAGACACAACTAACTTACTATTTTAAATTAACTATTCTGACTTGGCAGACGAATTATGTCGAGTTAAACTATGTTCCTTAATTTGCCATCGTTTTCAAACGCATTTGTAAAACTAAAAGTGAGTTGGAACTGTTTCACAAGAGGCAAAAAAAAATGCAAAATGAACAAATGTCAAACAAATCGAAGAATTGAAAAACTACCGACACAAACATGCCTGCTAACCAGTAACGAACAAAGAAAGCAAATTCCCAAAAATAGCAGAAATCCAACAAAAAAAAAAAAGCAACAAAACAAAACAAATGGCATATCGATACAAATGAAGGCACTCGTCGGCACGGACATCCAAAGTCAATCGGAATGGAATCTTTTTTTTTTCCTCATTTGTTTCGTGCCGTGATGGAGGAGAAGAAAAATGAAGTGCACACTCGAATCGCTGCTGGAGCGCAAAAATCGGAACCCGAACCGAAAGGCGAAATGTGACTAGACTCTCGAAGTGAGCACTTGCTGTTTGGAAACTTTTTCGGATCAAGCAGAGGAGAGGAGGGGGGCATGCCTGAATCAAACGACGACCAAGACGATTGTGACCTGATAGAAAATGGATAGCGTGATGTTGTGCTTCGGGAAAATCTTCATTCGATGGGCGGCTAATAAATTATCGATAAACATTCAAGCAGCAGCAGCGTGCACAAATATTTAATAGAAAATCGGAAGGGCAGGGTTCGGAACTCCTTTGAAGGATGAATAGTTTCGATTTGCAAGCCATCGACAAGGGAAGGCTGTGCCGGTAAATAAATAGAAAATTGAGACGGAGAAAAATTGCTCTCAAAGTGATTGGTATTCATCAGAATGTTGTTGTTTATTTTATTCGACTCTCTACATGGTACCTTTTCTGCTTCGAATACATATTTGATTTGATTCGACACGATAGGGATGGTTTCCTTTCGTTTTCCGAAGCGACTAGCTGGAGAAATCGTTCGTAATGAATCAAAGCGCGTGATTCTTGCGCAATTCTCCAAACGAAAGGAAACTCAGTCAAATGTGAAGCAATTTTTCACCTATCAGAAATGTATGTCAAATTTGGGAGACTTTCCAAATTTCAATCAGAAAGAATTCCAAAGCGCCATACAATGTTTCAGCGGGTCACAGAGGACATCCTCTCTAATACTCTTGATACAAATCCTCATCAGGATACTAATTTAATTTCCGTCGCACCAAAGCAACGTTGCCAACGGAACAGCAGTCATCGGACATACACGCGGTCAGTGCTTTCATCCTTTTGCCATTGTTGCAGAGGCTGGACCCAGATTCACACGGTTTGTGACACCCAAAACAGTGTGTGGGAAAGCGTCATGACTTGCAGGAAAAAAAAAACTCCCAAGCTACACGCTCATTCACACACACTCAACTCGAGAGAATGACTCGGGCAATACGGCCGTGTTCAACCTCTGGGAAATTGACAATCCGACTGGCCTTCCAACCACTCGCAGCCTGGGCATTTTCCGGATTCATCCAATTTGGACCGTGTTATCTCATATGACGGACAGTTGAGTGGAATGCGCGATTTTTGCGATGGCGAAGGAAGAGGTGGAACAAAAAAAAAAATACAGACGTCCATTATTGTCCCCGGCAAGGTTGTGTTGATTCTTCGTGCGTGGCAATTTGGATGCAAACGAGGTTAGGCTGGCGCTGTTCGGATGGTGATTATGTAATTTTGATTCATGAAAGTGATCTTCTCGGGCGAAGATTAGAGTCGGTAGTCGGAGCAAATCGGAGCTACTCAGTAGACTGGATCTGGATGAAGGATTCGTGTATATATTTTTCAATATTTATTTGTGAAGACTTGGAGAATCAGCAGCAGTCGAATTTGCGATAAGTTTCTCAGCATAAAATCATTGAAAAATGCATTATTTAATACGAATAGCTAAACAATCTCATATGCGTCATATCAATGTGACGCTACGATAAACACTAAGGAAAGACATCATATATAAACGCGACGGAAAGAATTCCCTCCATCCCGTCATTAGTAAGGATTGCTTCATTTAGAATTGGAACAAACTTTTGCTCATATTGTGGCGCTCCTGGTGGACGGATTTAGAAGTTCTTGGCGCCCACGTGTCGGGAATTTTACAATTATGAACAGCTTCACGTATGTATTTTTGACATTCCGCAAATAGACTGTACTTTGTAAACAATCAACATGGAAGCCGAAAGAAGGGAAAAAATTGTGCACAGTTATTTGGAAAATCCATTGTGGTCTGCATCTAGGCTAGCTAAACAGCTGAAATTGCCTAGAAATACCGTATGGCGCGTTATCAAACGGTATAAGGAAATATTGACGACGATTCGGAAGCCTCAAGCCAATCGTCGGAGTGGAACTGTCGACCGGAAACTGCGTGGTAAGATTTTGAAGACGATTAAGAGGAATCCCAATCTGTCGGACCGTGATTTGGCCAGAAAATTCGGTGCTGCCCATAGTACCGTGAGGAGAACTCGACTCCGGGAAGGAATCAAGTCGTATCGAGCTAGCAAACAGCCAAATCGGACCATAAAACAGAATAGTGTGGCCAAAATCCGTGCTCGGAAGCTATACGACCAGGTGCTGACCAAGTTCGACGAGTGTCTTCTGATGGACGATGAAACCTATGTCAAGGCTGACTTCGGGCAAATCCCAGGTCAAAAATTTTACTTGGCAACGGCTCGGGGGGATGTTCCAGTCAAATTTAAACTTGTTTTTGCCGACAAATTTGCACGAAAATTCATGATTTGGCAGGGCATTTGCAGCTGTGGCAGAGAAAGGGGTCCAGGTTGTTCCGAAAAACCTTAACCCACCCAACTGCCCCCAGTTCCGCCCTATTGAGTAATACTGGGCAATCATGAAGAGGAGACTCAAGGCAAAGGGAAAAGTTGTCAAAGACATCAATCAGATGAAGACCTGGTGGAATAAGATAGCTAAAACGATAGACGAAGAAGGTATGCGCCGCCTACTGAGCCGTGTTGCAGGAAAAATTCGAGAATTCCTTCGAAACCGTGACGAATAATTTTATCCGTATTTTTTCATAAAAGTATGAAGAAAACGCTACATTTGTATAAAAAAAGATCTTGAATTCAATAATAAATAACAATTGTTTTGTTCCAATTCTATCTGAAGCAAGCTTTAAGGGAACAAGGTTTAAAATGCACCCCAGGGATAAAAGGAGCCTCGAAGATATTTTGCGTTAGGAACTAATTTGCTGCAAAATGGTGAGTCGACAACTGAAAAAGATCGTGCGCCCTCGCTACATAGTTCTGGTTCTCACAAGTTCCTAGTCCATGCTTTTACGTGACAACGTTTGCATTAAAAAAAAATGGGCTTTATTTCGGATGGTGATACAAAAAGCTAAGACAGATAATTGCTTTTGATAAATTTCCCAAGGAAGGTAATTATTTAAGCTTACTTGCAAAAAAATTCTACGCCCTTGCGATCGGCCTTCCGGCAGCTAACCGGAACATTCGCCATGGTGGACAAAAACATGCGTGTAGGCATGTTTTTGAGTTCTTTCTTCGTTTTATTTATCAACCCGACCAAAAGGGAACAACAAAATTATTACAAGTTTTGTTATTCAGTTATGCTGTTTTTATAACAGAAGTTGCTAGAATTTAGATCGCGAATGTTGTTAAAGATTCTAACAAAAGATCTTCTTGAGGTAACAAAATTATAGCAAACTATGATATACATATAACATAAATAAAACAAACTTTGTAACAGTTTTGTTACGATGTAGCAAAATCATATCAGCTAGTGTTAAAATTAATTTACTTCTTTACGCAGCTTGCGCCTCCCAGGGCATTATATCATAATTTGATATAAGAATGTTTTACAATTATACAGATGAAAATGTTTCGAACAAATTTATATCATAATCAGCTAGTTGTAACAAGGTTTGTTATAATTTCGTTATTTTTATGCTATACGCTCCTGGTCGGGAATTCCTACTCAGTTTTCGCGACAAAATTGTTGGAGTAGATCTTACGCTTCAGGTTCGCCCAGAAATTCTCGATGGGACGCAGCTGGGGGACGTTGGGCGGGTTCGCCGACTTGGGTACCACATCTCCACCAAAGATTGCTTCGGGTAGAGGGCGGACGCCAGAACCGGCCAGAACACCGCGTCTTCGCGCTTATGGTATTTCTTGATGAACGACGCAAGTTCCGGCATTCACTTCATACTATAAATTTCCCCGTTCACGGCCAGTCCGAAACAAAGAGCGGCTTTGACATCCCCTTCTCGTTGATTTTCAGCCACAGCAGCACCTTCTTGGGGAACTTGGTGTGTGAAATAACCTTCACCTCGGAGCTCATTTCCTTCGTGGGGGAAGCAAAATACGAAGTGCCCTGCCAGTCGATGCCGTCCAGGGTGAGCCTGCAGCTCCGAAACCAGTGGACGTGACTTCCGCTTCCTGACATGTATGTTCATGTTTGCCAGGTACATGTTCACTGTTTGGTCGGTTGAACCGACTTCCTAGCCAAGCGCACGCAATGATGTAGGCACTTTTCCTTCGGTCTTCCTCGTCAGCATCCTTTGGAGGTTCTTGTCGCTCAAGGTCGTCGGCCGTCTGGAACTCTGATTGTTATCTAATAGTGCCAAGATGTTGTAGATGCCGGAACGGGCGTATCCGGCGTTCAAAAAGTACCGCACGATGTCAGTTTTCGACGCGGCGGGGTGCCGTTCTTTGAACGCGCTCACTTCTGAACGGAGTTGCTTCACTGTTTTTGCCATCACGGTTAGAGTTCGACTGATAGAGATGTCAAATTTTGTCTGCTGTCTCGTGGGTTACTTTGATTGATGTTGCATGGGTAGTTTTGCCAGTGCAGGTGAAGGTAAAACCATGAAAAATCGCAAATGCAAACAATAAGAGATGCCAAAGACCGTCAACTAAAGGTTGCGTACTTGGCTGGTAGTGCAGCATGGACATTGTTGTCCTTCTGCCTTCAGCTAGGTGTCTGTCCTGGCATGCAGCGGCTGAGTAAGAAACGTTGTATCGCGTCGCGTCGATGTAAAATGGAGAATTAAGAGAATACAAACGAATACTAGAAGAGAATACTTTCGGCAACCGACCAGGCAATGAAATAAGGACTATGATTGGAAACTCGCTATCTGCAATGTCAGGACCTTGAAAATCGACCATAGCGGCAGCAATAAGACAGAACGTGTAGTCGAACTCATAGTGATCGGGAAGCAGGTGGAGCGTGTTATGAGATGGAACCCGGTTAACGAGCGGATCTGTGCATTATAAGGCTACGGGGCAAATTCTTTATTTACAGCATGATCAATACTTATGTTTGATTTCACATTATTAACTTTCAAAAAAAAAAGTTTACTAAGTCCTGGAGCACAGGTTTTATTCAAGATCTTAACTCTAAAACTATTCACTAAGTCCTGTGGCACAGGTTTAATTTACGATCTTAACTCCAGCACACACAAATCAATACTGAGATCTAACTTCCTCACGACTCTAACTCGAACTCTCTCAATCCTCGCCAAAGACCAAATCAAGTAACCTAAATGCCTAATCTAAATTACTGAGGTCAGCTGGGAACATGCTGGCGCGATGTCTTCCATCCAGATGTCACGTTCGAGGTGTCCGGTTCCTACATCATTGATCGTTGATGCCTGGGAGTCTGCTGAGTCGCCTGTTCAGATGTTTACGCTGCACTTGTATGCTACGTTGTACTTGTAGTCTACTGGAGCGATAATCTGAACTATCATGGGAAAGATGGATGCTAACTGGAGCGATGATCTGGAGCTTACTGGAGCGATGATCTGCAGCCTCGTGGGAACGATGATGATTATGATGATTAACGGCACATAACTCAATATCTATGCGTCGACAAATGATAAACCGATAAACCCGACGACATGAAGAATGCGTTTTACGAATGTCTAAAAGCACGCCGTGAAAATTGTCATCGGCGGCGCCAATGCCCCCCTACTACTACTAAAATGTGTCCTTATTTTTTCCTTGTTTTAATTTTTAAATTTGGTTTTTCTATGAGCGAAATATGGTGCTTAAACCTTGGCAATTGTTGCCAGGCTTTTGGTTCAAATGTCAGAATTTCACCCACGGGCAAAAAGAGCAGAAACTAATCTTTCTAGCATCTATGCTCCAAACGACAAAGTACAAATTATCACACTGTTTAAATCAACATGGAAGCGTTTGGTACCGGAGGTCCACGCTTTCTTCCTTCCCTTGATTCAGAGTAGAAGAGCGATTTTAGATCTTTCTGGAATCGCTCTATTTCTTGGAATCCTCTCTGCGGCACATGCTACGCAGTTGGCCTAGCCGATGGCAAGAAAAACGATGTATTCAAGAAACCATGATTTTCCAGGATGCTTTCAAGAATTGGCTGCGGTAGGTGGCAACGTTTCCTGTACCTATTGATAGTCTAAAACAATTTTCGAGTTTTTTTTTATCTCGGCCAGACGGTTCAGTTGTTCTCGTCCGCGGAGGTGCGTTCAGGATTATCCTGAGAAATTTGTTTTGAACCCACTGGAGCTTAGAAGTATGATCTGTTTGTAGATTATGTTTAGCTTTATGTCTAGCAAGGGATACATTAGCTTCAACAGAAAGTTACATTTTGTGACAGTCTTATCAACATTTTCCCTAAAATTCAGTTTGCTACGCCAAGATAGATGGCTGAATTGGTCCACTCCACCGTTGTACCGTTTAGACAAATTTTAAAATCCTCAGCCGGAACAAGTCTGGGCAATTTTGAGTGTGGGAAGAGGATGACCTGGGTCTTCGCTGCATTGATGCAGATCATCCAATCTGTGAGATACATCAACAGAACATTGAGGCTTCGCTGCTGTTTCGCTGTAAGCGCTCTTACTACCCTACCATTGTGGACGTCTGCGGTATCATTGGCGAACAGCGGCAGAGATCCGTTTTCAGGGAGTGGGGGTATGTCCGAGGTGAACGGGTTAAAAAGAAGTGGACCTAATATGCTTCCCTGCGGAACACTGGCAGAAACCTCCTGCGCACCGGACACTGTACCATGCAGCGAAACACGGAACGTTCTGTTTGAAAGGCAGTTCTTCGCCATCTCTACCATAAAGACTGGAAGATTGTACCGATGCAGCTTGTACACCAGGCCGTCAGGCCAACCGTTGTCAAACGCCTATTCCACACCAAGGAGGGCCATGGTAGATGTTTTCAAAAAAGACTTGTTTCGCCTGAGGATGTTAGTGACTCGGTTCTGTTGATCGACTGCGTCGAAAACCAAACTGTACATCAAGCAAGATGTTGAGTTTGTCGGCAGATGCAAGGAGCCGACGGTATATTGCTTTTTCAAAAAGCTTAGATACTCCCGAGAGAACGCTGATGGATCGATAGCTCTTGGAACATGAAGGATCTTTCCCAGATTTCCAGATGGGTGTGACTTTTGCAGACTTCCAACACGAGAGGAAGTAGCTAAGTTGAAGGCATTTGTTAAAAATTAATGCTAGATGCTCGAAGAATTGGGAGTTCAAGTGCTTGAGTTCCAAATTCAGGATTTTGTCGAAACCTGGGGCCTTCATGTTCATTTTGATATATGTCGACAGTTCGTCAGCTGTGATATCCAAATCCTCTAAAAAGTCATTGGGACATAGATGGATGTTATTTACATACTCGCTAACGACAGCTTCGTGAGGACTGATCCTGTTCTGACTAAGATGGTGTCGACCTATCTCAGCAGCCTTCTCAGCCGG
Organism: Aedes japonicus; assembly: GCA_034211315.2. Classification (NCBI taxonomy): domain Eukaryota; kingdom Metazoa; phylum Arthropoda; class Insecta; order Diptera; family Culicidae; genus Aedes; species Aedes japonicus. The sequence continues at coordinate 23,455 of JASCZW010004023.1, read as the reverse complement.
AGTAATCAAACGATCCTTAGAGTCATTGTTGTCTAGTGAGAACACCGGTGGAATGGGCATAGGCTTGGTTTACGGCTTTGCATAATCTGCGAAAGCGCGGATTTTGTTTGCAAAATTATTGTTTCTGAGATTCACCATTCTGGCCTTGATGATTTTGTTCAAACGATTACACTCTAATTTTAAGGCAGGCAGACCCGTACGTAAGACTATCAATAGTTAAAGAGTTGCTCACCTGTGTTGTTACTGGAATGTGGTGCTACCGGGCCTGGGAGATCGCCTGCTCGATCGACTGCAGTTGCCGATCGATGTCGTCGGTTGATTCGGGGCTCCTATCGTAACCGATGGTGTTGTCGACTTGATGACTGAACTGGACCCAGTTGACATGATGGTAGTTGCGCCTGGTTACCCGATGCCGGTTGACGCAGGACACAACTCCAGCCACCACTGCAGTGGATAGTGGTCTGAGCTCAGTTCTTGGTATACGACCGGCTGGACGTTGTTGTTCCCCATGTTGGTGAGGAAATTGTCTATTGTTGAGTGGACCCCGGATCTGCTCAACCGGGTGGGAGTATCCGGGCCCAGAATGGTATAATGGTTCTCTTCCAGGTAAGATAGAGCCGTTCATGTTTTGCATTCAGGACGCCGGCGATCATGAAATGCCCATGCCTCCGAGTAAGCTTGATGATATTGTTTTACAAATTCGTAGCTGTCGCGTTGTTTGTGCTTGCTTGTTTGGTACAATAGGCCGCGATGATAATGATAGGGCCGACGGTGGATTTGACGTTGACTCCAATGGCTTCGATGAATTTGAGCTGAAAGCTTGGAGGCATCTGGCAGTTGATGTTGCTGCGCGGTGGCGACTCCCCCTCCGGTGGAGTCCAATCAAGTCTGATTAGTCGGAAATCTGGAAGGAACGCGTTGATCTCAGGTTTAAGATGCGTCTTGGTGACGATTGCGATACCAATGGCTTGTTTGTTGAGCACGTTTGTTATGAACTCGATATTCTTGCTCTTCAGCGAGCAAGCGTTCCAGGCAATCATGGATAAAGGCAATCATGGCTTGAATTTGTTCCGAACGGGTTCTACAGGAACGCTTGATGATGGTGGCCTGAGTGCGGATTGCAACGACTTCGTCCGTTGATAGTATCGTATCATCGATGGCGCCGGATGCTGCACCAGAGTACGACGGTCCTGAAGGAGAATTTTGGGATGGCTGGGTTGCTGCAGCTGTGAACCGATGCTGAGCAGAAGGCCGACTAGGGACCGGACGGTTTGGGGGCACTTGGCGTTTTGGGAGAGCGGGAAAGTTCTTTGTCGAGAGGGCCGGGTTGATTGTTGGCTGACAATTTTCTAAGAATTTCGATGAATTCGGCCCACTTAGGGCATTTTCTGCTGCTTGCTTTGTGTGCCACACCGCAGTTGGCACACACTGGGTCAGCATCCTCCATCCGCAAGCAGGCATCGGGTCCGTGGTGTTTGCCGCAATCGACGCAGCACTTCGCCATGTGGCAGTTGTTGGTGTCATGGCCAAGCATTAGGCACTGAGTGACATCACGGTGGATCGGTTGGTAGCGGTCCCACTTGACGACGATGTGGAACAAGGCTCGTTTGTTTTGCAGATCCTTTACGCTCGTCGAGTTCTCCTCGAAGTGAATCTGGTACAGTTGATCCCGGTTGCTTCGAGAGACATCATGCCGAAGCTTCTTATTGATTTGTACCGGTTTTAGTCCATTGGCTCTTAATTCGTCGGCCAGTTCCACCGTCTTCTTCTCCGGGAGGTCACGCAAAACCACCTTGAACGGTTTGTTCGCTTCGATGTCGTGCGTCGTTTCAGGATTTCCTTGACCGCGTTGTAATGGAAAAGCACCATCAGCTTGTAACCCTGCGAGCAGAGTTGAACTGTGCACCACAGGCCCTTGTTGATGTAGTAGTACACCTTATCCAGTAAGCCTTCTGGAAATCCCTTCACGAACAGCGGCAGCATTTTTTACTTCTTTCCTATATTCGGTGTATCGCGGTTTTTCAGAACGGTGTATCGGTTGTTAGCCAAAAGCTTTTTTGATTTTTTGAGAGCACGTCATCGGGTGAGTTCAATCGAGAACGTTTCTTAGTCGAGCTTGTGCCGACTTCAATACGCGGCGGCTTCCTCATACCAGAGTCGGACTGTGTATCACACCACGCGGGAGGATACATTGCACCACGCACCAAAACGAAAGAGCGAACGAAAAAAAAAAACATCGCAAAAACTTTTCAGAGCACGAGCGAATAACACCACCGAACGTGTCGCTTGTTCAAACTATAATGAACGTTTGACGTTAGTACACTACCGCCATCTGTTCAGCTTTATCACTCATCACAATGTGCTCAACAGATGGCGCAGGTGTGTTAGTAGCAATGATGATTTGTAATGCAAAATGTGAGTGACGCATTTTCTGAAGGTGTACCCCTTTTAAATAATTCATTGCTGCATATGAGATATCCGTTACTAACATTTGAATTCTGTGATAGGAAAAGATTTGGCATTTAGTAAATTGACTTTGCAAAACAAAATTTTAAGTCATTACCTTATATTTGTGTTTTTTTTTCAATAGCTCAATGTTGAAAATCAATAGTTTTCAATATTGGAATCGACACGTAGGAATATTTTCGATCGGTTGGGGCATACATTTCGAGAATGTTTGGATATAGGACTGGTATATCAACGCTCAAAATCTGATCGCTTTTCGTGACGAAAAGCATCGTTTCTCGTGTGATTTTCCAAAATTTTGCACCAATCGATCGTAAATTTTTCTAATCATAAATTTGAATTGTGAAAATTGTTGATTCAAGGCATTCTGATAATGAAAAAATTATAAATGTTAAATCTTGACTTAAGAGGTATAGTAACCCCTTCAGGCATAAGGGATCATATGTGACCCTAAAAGGAATATGGCTGTAAAAAAATCGCAGAGTGAATAAAAGTGTAAACTGCTTTCAGCAATTTTGTTCTTCTTTTTTCTTCAATTCTTTTATCTATAAAATATTTCAAACATATGAGTTTAAGGCATAACTGACGACCTAGAATATTTTGAATATCCTGAAGTTCAGAAAGAAAAAAATAAATGCCTTATTATTAGTGTATAGCTTTGTTTTAGAATATAGTCCATATGCAAACGGCTTATTAAATTCTTGTTGATAAACGTTAAACATATTTGTATCTTTCTGGGATGTTCTAGGTTATCCAAATTTTACTTGAGTTCAGAACTTAAGATCTACAGTAGTAACTATTGCTTTTTGGGCTATACAATGCTACGCTACGCATGCAACCATTTTTCGTGCATATTTTCAATCGTAAAAAAACATTCAAAGATGAATTGGGATGATCTAGGTTGTCCAAACTGTCCTTGAGTTCAAAACATAAGATATACAGTTACATAAGATATACTGTAACAGTTTTTGTTTAAAGTTACTATATGTATTCAATCATATTAAATAGATCTTTTGAAAAATTAACAATAATTATTTTATAACTTTGTGATCCTTAAGGTAATTCAAACTGTCCTGGAGTTTCGAACTTGAACATTATGGTAGTAACAGCATCTTTTTAGGCTTTACAAACTAACGTCACGTATTCATGCATACTCAGTGAGTATTTTCGAAAGTAAAAACACACCAGAAGATAATCATGAAATGGTCTAGGTCATTCAACTCTGCTGGCGTTTAGAACTTACGATTAACAGTTGTAACAGTAATTTTTAAGCAATGCCAAGTTAAAATAATTATCAATTATATTCAATTAATATTTTTTAAGGTCAACATACATTATAAGCCAATATGACATTTTCTAGGTCATTCAAGCTATCCTTGATATCAGAACGTAGGAGCTACAGTTGTAATAAAAGCTTTCAAGGCTATGCAAAGCTGCGATGAGTATTGAAACATCTTCACTCAATATTTTGGAAGACCAACAGACTTTATGAGATAATCTTTGGATGTTCTAGGATATTTGAACATTCTTGGAGTTCAAAACAAAAAATCTACAGCTGTAACTGTAGCTTTTTGGACTAAAAAAAGAAATAATATGTATTTGACCAATTTAAGTGAGTTTTTTGAAAAGTAAACAGATATAATGATATATCATGGGATGTTCTAGCTTACGAACTTTGCCGTTAAGTTCAAAAATTAGCATCTACAGTCGCAACAGTAGCTTTATAATCTTTCAAAGATGACGATATATATTCAAGCACATTCAGTGAATCTTCTGTAAGGTCACCAGTCCTAATCAGAGTTTCTTGGAATGTTCAAGCTCATAAAAACTGACCTTGAGTGCAGAACTTAAGATGTACAAAAGTAACCCTACACACTTAGAAATTATGAATTTTACACGAGACCTATTCCATGTTTGTAAATAGTCGGGGAACGTAAAGAAAGATTTCATGTGAAATTATGTCTTCTGAAACTGACACATACGCAATTCAACAAAAGATGCATTCGGCTGAATTTATTTTCTCATCTCTTTCAACACATTCTTATGCGCAAAAGGACGCTTGCATGTGTCGGTCTCAGGGACAGAAATTTACACGAGATTTTGGTAGTGTGTAGCCTTTTAAGCTTCACATATCTTCGATAAATATTCAAACATATTCAATGAATATTCTGAAACGTCCACAGACATCAAAGGATCAGGACATTTAAACTGCCGTTCAAAACTTAAGGTCTACAATTGTTACAGCAGCTTTATGGGCTAATCAAAGTTAGGTTAGTTTGTTTGGCATTGAATATCCCAAGATTATCTCATAATGTCTGTAGGTCTTCCAGGACATTCATTGAATTTGTATGATAACACCATAACATTCTATAGCGGATTAAGCTACTGTTACAACTGTAGATTTTAAGTCCTTAACTCCAGGACAGTTTGAATGACCTAGCACGTTTCAATTCCTACTGTTTTTCTATCGTTTCTATGTTATTGAGCACCAAATCAATCAGAATACATCAGGTTGCTTGTATTACGACGCCTGGAAAAAATTAGGCTTGAAAGGGTTCATTCAAAGATTATAGTAGCATTGTACAATCCAAATGGCTAACATTTAGTTGCGTTGTCCGACGTCATCATTTCGAACAACTCAATAGAGCTGTACCTTATAGTTTTTTTAATGCTAAAGGGCGAACACGAAATTATTGCGACACATTCAACAGGGCATAACTTTTTTACCATTGGGTAAAAATCAACCAAATTTTGCACAATTTCTCATTGATGTGTATTGTTTGCATACTGTCAAACTCGAAGTCGTGTTTTTCGATTCAACGAAAATGGAGGTGAACCAACGCGAGTCGAGAGAACAAATTCTTTCCAAACACCTGGAATTTCCTGACCTGTCGCACCGGCAGTTGGGAAAAATGTTGAACATTCACCATTCAACCGTCTCCAGAGTGTTGAAGCGATTCCAGGAGCGGTTGACGTTGGACCACGGCAAAGGAGCTGGAAGAAAACCGAGGCCGGAGAACAAAAAGACGGAGGGAAAGGTGAAGCGGATGATTAAAGCAAATCCCAACGTCTCAAGCCGTGATTTGGCTAAAAAGATCGGCATGTCGCAGAGCTACGTCCAGAATGCAAAGAAGAGAGCTGGACTACATACATACAAGGTACAGAACTTCTCAAACCGCGATGAGCGGCAACAATCGACGGCTAAAACTAGGGCACGTAAGCTCTACGAGAAGACGCTGACAAAATATGGCTGCTGTGTGATGGACGACGAAACGTATATAAAAGCCGAATTTAAGCAAATTCTGGGGTTGGAGTTTTTCACCGGCAAGAGCAAGTTCTATGTGGACGACAAATTTATGAAGAAGAAATTGTCGAAGTTCGCCTCCAAATATCTCATTTGGCAGGCCATCTGCTCTTGCGGACTGAGGAGTGAGCCTTTCTTGACAAAGGGCACATCTACAAATCTGAGTGCCTCGAGAAGCGCCTTTTGCCGTTCTTGCAGTAGCACGACGAAGCTCCGCTATTTTGGCCAGATTTGGTATCATGCCACTATTCTAAAAGTGACCTGGAGTGGTATGAGGCCAATTCTGTCCATTTTGTTCCAAATGACATGAATCCGCCAAACCGTCCGGAGCGGCGCCCGATGGACCAGTACTGGGCAATGATGAAGCGGGAACTTCGAAAGAGCAAGAAGACAGTCAAAGACGAGAAGGACATGTTAAGAAAATGGAAAAAAAAACTGAGAAACTGGTACCGGATGACACTGTAAAGACTTTAATGAAGGGCATCAAGCGAAAATGCGTTCAATTTTATACTCAAGGCTCCATCGATTAACTTTTCGTTTGATTTTGAAGTAAATATAAGTATAAAACTACCCTAAAATTTTGGTTTGATTCTAAACATTATAAGAAAATTGGCATGACATTTTCGGTGTCGCAATAATTTCGTGTTCGCCCTTAACCTAAGTATAGAATACAAAGACGTAGTCCTACGTCAAAAAAATTAGATAAAGAAAGTAGTCTACAAAAGTTTAAGCCTCGCGCAAAAGTTTAAGCCGAACTTCTTTTTGAATTTATAAAAAAAATATTGACCTTTGACGCTTTTGAACATGCCATGAAATAGAAGTGAGTTGTCTGGCTGAGTGTCGGGGAATTCCTTGTCAATTCTGTTGTGGCTGAAAGAAAATGTTTGACTACGGCCGGTCCAAGATTTTTTCGATTTGGAAACTTTCTCGATTTCCCCGATTCGGGATATCCTTGGTCAGTACAAAACTAAGCTTGGCCGGGCAGGGTCGGATATTGGATTGTCTTTTGATAATGTTCTTAAACGAGATTCTGTGATTTGAATTGTGATAGGATTTCCTGATCCCTGGGAACACTTCCGAACATTTGTGGTTGACATCAATAGCTTATAACAATTATATCGCTGTAAAGCAAATGAACAGTTTTGGAAGAAGTTTATATCTGTAAATGAAATCAGTTCGTTTTTTTGTTTCACATTACTGGTTGAATTGTTTTTAAATAAATTATCTAATAGATAAATCGTCTAGATCAAACCCGCCATCGTCATCATCATCTTCATCAGTATATTTTGCTCGTACTTTGAATAAACTCCAGTTTAGTCATTTGAATTCAGAAAAACTAACGAATTATATGTCTCTAGATCATTCGAAAAATAATCCGCTCCCTACTCTGCATCCAAGTACGAAACACACCGATGTCATAAGTAGCATTCCCTCGACCAAATCCCAACATCAGAGTTGAAATCGAAATCGAACACCTACCGACAGGCATCCCAACAGGGCATCCCATTGATCGGCCCATCGAAAATTGATGAAACGAGGCAAAGGCTCACCTTTACTTGATTAAGTTAACAATCCCAGCGGGCACCGTTCCACCCAGGCATGTAACAGACCGGTATCATGAACTCCGAACCGAAGTTTGATTCCAACCGATACAATGGCCAAACAACAGGAGAAGAAAAAGAACACCTCCGAGAAAACCCAGATGCCTAATCCGATACGAGAGGCCGATTTAGTGTTGTAATAACAAAACACCATGGCACGGGAAGTATCGATTTTCCATCGCACCTCCTGCGCCGCCCTCCTCCGACACCTACCGAATGGCATTTCCACTCTAATAAGGGAAATCGATTCCGGCAGTTACGATTCTCGGTTCCCGGTGACTTTTGTCGGTTTGTTGTTTGCCATTTCTTTCCGGTTTAATCTGGCTAATTTTCACGGTTCACGCCATCCGGTGAAACTCCAGTTAGTGGGATCGGTTTATTATGGAGCAAAGTTGTGCTTGTGCACTTCCGTGGAATCGGTCCTGAAGTTCTATTATCCTTTTTTTTTTCTTCTTCCCTCTCTTCCGCCTCACACATAATCGGCCAATAATGAAGACTAAGCAGTCTCCAACCAGGCATTTACGGTTACGCGCAATCTTTGGGGAAATTAAGTTAAAATAAGTTCGAGAGCAAAAGTGAAAGTGACTTCGTCTGGGTCGGCATCTCCGGAACGGAAGCAGAATCGGAAAACCCGCTATGACTTTGTGCGTGAGATCCGAATGGGATGGAGCGGAGGGGGGGAAGTGTTATAAGACTCTTGAGAGAAAAGACGTCTTCGGGCAGATGGTTTCAGGCTTATTTTCACGCCACAGGCTTCCCCGACCAAGAAGAAGAATAGGAAGAAGAAGGAGAAGATGTGTTTACCAGCAGTGAGAGTGCGGTGGAATCAACAGACAACCAACGACGGCATGCTGCTAAACGGCTGCTTTCTTTCCGCCGGCTGCTCGTTCGGATGGGGATTTGAAGGCTTTAATCGGCTGAATCGAACGTGCGAAGAGATTTCCCAGCAATTTTCACGAGATTTTTCACCAAGATACCGGAGGCCGGGGACGTGTTGAATTTCGAGCAAAGTGGATGTCTTGTAGTGCTGACAGTTCACGAACCAGTCATTGCGCTTTAATTGTGCTTGACAATAGGCTTAATGTGCCAGCGCTGGAAATAATCCCAGAGCAGAAGGCTGTCGTCTTTTGTACGATCCGCCGAACACAACCAGCGTGGTTATCCTGCTTCACTTGTGCCATTAACAAAGCCTAATGCTCGACTGCCAGGAAGTGTTGTAGTTGTGCATCGCATAAAGGGTGCTTGAACGCGAGAGAAACATTGTTTTCTCGGTTTCAATGTGGTTGATTTTCGGTGTTCATTGCTGTAAGTTGAAAGCAAGCAAGCATTAGGGAAAATCATGCATCATTCTGGCTCGACCGGCGAACAAAGGGGGGCACTAGGATACAGTTTATGTCCACACACAGCTTGTGTGCTGTGTACTAACTTATGGCGTTTGAGTGTTTCATCCATTTCTACATACTGCCAGGATGGGGTCGTGGAAAGCAAATACAAATAACGTCAGCCAATTCCTGCCAGTTGGGAATGTACAGCCATCAACCGCTGGTGAAGTGACATTTTGACAACGAACAAACAGATTTCGGAAGGGTGTAAAGTTGCTATCTTTGGCTCATGTTCTTTCGAGTACACCACTATCAGATTAATTGAATCTTCTTACGTATGTGCACAAAATTTATGGAAATATTGGCCAAAAAGATACAATTTCTCTACTTTGAAGCAAGTGCTATTGCTACTTTCAAACGAATTGAGCTTCTTTGACGTTTGCAGCTTTGCAGTTCTTTGACGTTGGAGTAGGAAGAGTTTCTTGCTGCAACTTAGTCTAAGGTCATCAAATAAAAATAATATTTCGTAAGGGATCGCACATTGTTGTGTGTATACAATTAATCTCCTGACAGGTTTGTAGTAACTAGAAATTAGAAGAAAAATTAGTAATCTCCATTTAATTCCAACTACCTTTGCTTATCTTCGACAGATACGCGTATTTCGTCTACAATGTGCAGACTTCTTCAGTGTCTCGTACTAATAACTCGACTTGATTTAGTACGAGACACTGAAGAAAGTCTGCACATTGTAGACGAAATACGCGTATCTCGTCGAAGATAAGCAAGGTAGTTGGAGTTAAATGGAGATTACTAATTTTTCTTCTAATTTCTAGTTACAGGTATTCCACTAAACAGCTCAAACCCTCTAGGATTCATCAGGTTTGTAGTGCTTTAATGGGCGAAACTTAGATGCACTTTCTTGTATAAATAACTTGATGTCATTAAACGTAAGCATTATAGGCTCTGGAGATTTAAAGGTGACAGCTCTATAGGAAATCCAACGACCGATTTCAAGAATGCCTGTTCACAAATACCTTCTGTTGTCAAGTTCATTAGCATAAGCATCAGCATTAGCATTGACGTTCACACACCTCGTCACCATGAAACGGAATCAATTACTGATACGTTCCGTCACACAATAATCTCCACAAATACTAGGGCTATGGAGGACTTGGTATCTACCATAAGAAGACACGGGGACCCCAGTAGCCTTCAGTAGATATCAAAGAAAAAGGGAAACGAATAGTCGGAGAGAACAGAATGCCCTGTTTGGTGTACACAACTAAAAATTATTTATATGGTCGTTGGGAGCATCGAGTCTAAGAAGGTTAAGTGATGCTCCATTTTTTTCTCCAAACAGCTGAGCATTAACCTTAGTCCAAGCCCTATACGGCTTATGGTTATAGCGCCATTACTCGCTCTATGAAATGAGACAAATATCTAAGTACTAAGAACTAATCAGATTTCTCGGACTACAAAAATAACATTGCATTACCTTAACAAATTGTCAATTTGGGTTTCTTCTCGATATTTTGGATATTTCGTGAAAGTAAAGTGCTCTGTAAAAATAATAGAACATTCGATCGATTGAAATTGTGAAACCTTCAAGAAATCACAAAAATTTAGAGATGGGTGAGTTTCATGGTGTGATGTCGACACAAACCTTCCATAGAGATGAATAGCAGTAAATTGATTATGTTTAAAATCGCTTTATTAGAAGTTTTTTTAACTGATTTAGGTCAAACATGAGACTTGGAATGAAGAATACAAACATAACAATTATAATATTTAAAACCCATAATAAGGGAACCCATTAATCCATGTTATTGGGGACTCGTACCACAACACTTTATGGTATTTCTCTCCGATTTGTCTAAGTCAGAGATGACGAATTTGAGTAAAATTCGACGATGTGTACAAAATCAAACCCAAAAAGAAAGAGTTTTTCTCCCAAAACGGAGCGTGTACAAGCAACCGCTAGAACCATCAGAAGCGATTGGTAGTACGTAAGCACGATCATGCGCGCATTCTTTTGCCTGTTGAGGTGGTGGACTCGTCCGTGCCTTGACCTACCCCGCAGAGGAATGTTAGGCAAAGCAATGCGTGCTTGGTTCAAGTGCTGCTATATCCAGGTCCTCCGCTCAATTTTTAATACTTCTTTTCAATTTTCACAACCTGCCGTACGCTGATGGAACTATCAACACTTTTCTTCATATCTACCATTTCTAGCAAACATTACTGTCCTCTCGAAAATCATGGTTGCACCTTGTCGTAGGTGAGAGGGCTTATCTCATGCAAAAGGCGGAACACAAAAACATTATCAGCAATGATAGTGTCTCTGATTTCTTTAAACTTTCACGTCGTAGTACGATTATTTAAAGGCATAGAAAGAGGTGTGATACTGGCGGGCTTAGACACAATTCACTCTTAGACAACCTACAAATACCTGATAATAAAAAACACATAGGTAAACGACCAAAACTGCACTTTTCATTTGCTTGACAGTTCTTTCATTGTCGTTAATCCTCCGATTGTCATTGATTAAACATCAAATCTAGACTAATATTTGAAAAGGGCGGAACACCCCAATCGTAAACAAATAATATTGTGTAATATTTTGAACACTTTCAGAACAACTTATTCACCTCGACAGTTACATTAAAATGAATTCTGTATTTCCTTTTGTCTCGGTTTTTTGTTCACCAAGATTTCAGCATGGTCAATATCGGGTGAAAAAGGGAAATGTTGGGCAAATTTTCCGTTTCTCCGGGTTTAAGCTGAAATGCAATGTATACCAACAATTATGGACAAATGTTCTTTCCATTTGATGAAGTTTTACTAATAAAAGTGGGCCAGCAAGATAATTAGTAAAGTTTCATTTTTTAATCATCTTTTAAACGCTTACGCCAACTTATGCGAATAAACAGGCATATTACTGAAAGTTTATTCTCATAGTTTGGCGTTAAAACCAGGCTGCTATGATCTAAATAATATGTCGTAAATTGAGTTCTCGCCGATTAGCCTAACGAATACCAACGAAAAGTTTCAACCAGCAAAGCTCCCATTTGATTTTGCCGATACCTACCATCGGACTTTTCAGTTCTGAAAATGTTCGACTCTTTCAAAGAGCGTTAGTTGAAAAAAGCAAGAATGTTGCAGTTACAGTTTCTACTGTAAGGTGTTGAGAGAACATAAAGAGTGCATGAAGAGTGCGAACGTTGTCAAGCTCATCGTGTTCACGAAGAACAGACAGGTCACTCTGCTAAAGCTGACGATAATGATCAAAGAGTTTCAACAACGAACGAAGTTTAATACGAGTTGTGATTGAGTTGGAAGGATCACGTATCACGAGCGATTGCTGGGCGAGATGAATATGATAGCGATCGGTCAAATGCGAAAATCAATAAGTCGGTTTTCTTTGTTGATCTTTAAAAAGTAATTTTTTATGCATATCAGTCGTTGTGAATTACTTAAATCTCATTTATGACTGTAGGTGATCCACCTTACAAGCATGGAATCATCCAAAAAAGTTATTTTTGGCAAAAGAATCGTCGCATTCAACGAAACATTTGCTCCCCTTGGAGGCTTTCTAAATGGACCCGTTTATGCCTTTTTGTGGAACGATGTGATTGCAGGACGGAAACGTTATCACATTGCCAGCGTTTTTTTATAATTTTTTTCTCTTCTCTTGGCTCAATTCAAACGCCGTCGTTACTTTGTAGCTGGATAATTGTTCAGGAAAAACAAAAATTGGGATTTTATGGCGCTGTTGGCTTTACTCATCAACTCGCCTATGATTGAAACTGCTCAAATTAATTTGAAGTACCTTGAGCCTGGGCATACTTATATGTCAGCGGATTCATTTCATGCATCGGTTGTGCGCACGATGAGAAACGTTCCTCGAAAAGAAGTTTACAATTTTCCAGATTTTGTCAACTGTGTGAGATACTCAGGGGATGGCATTAAGCCACTGGTTTACGAAATGGAGCCGTCAGACTTCTTTGAATATTCTTTCAAATTCAAGCCATCTGTTCTAAGGACAAACCGAAGATGGCAAACATCAAACATGCCATCTTCTCCAGAGGAACGTATGATATTCAGTACTCGAACAACTAACTAACGAAGATATGAAGACATTGTGACAACTGATAAAGAAACAGATGGAAGATGTTGAAAAACTGTCTTTTAATTTGACCGAGCAGTTCCAGTACCAGAAAGAAACCCTATCTCACTGGCTTCTTTCTGATACTGAAACTGCTCGGTCAGTCTAGGAAGTCTTCTATCATCAAAAAGCTTTTGCCTTTGGCGTTGGAGGAGAGACGCGAATCCTGGATTAATTTGCCTGAAAACAGTAATAAAGCATGTGAAGAGTAAGAGAGTATTAGTCCTTAATACTGTTAAGTAACTCGATACAAACATGAACAGAAATACAGTACGTTGAATACTTAAGCCGTTTTTGTTGGTTTATTAAATGCTTTGAAGAAAAACGAATCAGCTTGCAGCTCATTTTATGGCTGCATAGATGGACATAAAATTAGAATAAGTAATACATTTTGGAACCTGAAGCTAATTCATTGAATTAAAATCAGAAGAGGATTGAAATTATACCATTTTTGTTAGACATAGTGTGGTGGAAAACCGTTTGCCGAAAGGACGTGGCCGATGCTATATAGTACAAGAATACCCTCTCATGTCTGAAAAAAAGTCGATCGTCTAGCACTTCCACATTTGTTCATTGAGAGTTTTCTATGTCAAAGTTGCCATTTATGCATTTGTATCATTGTGTGGCCGATACAACGATACTTTATGCCCAGGGAAGTCGAGAAAATTTCTTAGCTGTAAATTTCCTGGACCGTACTGGGAATCGAACCCAAGCACCTTTAGAATATTCTTGCTTTTGAAGGCCCTAAGGAAGGCAAAGGTGGTTTTATGGCACCCTTTTAATTACTCGAAAAGCTGTGAGCTTTCGGAACGTGTACAATAAATGATGACGTCAATTTCAACACCCACTTGTTAGTTCCTTATGCAATTTTACTACCTGTGGTTTTGATTATATATCAGATTTTCAGACTCATCCCTTTTCACTTTATCGCCAAGAAAAAAAAATCATCAATTCTATCCCATTTTTAACTCCAGATGTGTAAGCAATCACGAAAGTAATTTTTTTTTTCTGTGGCCTATTTTCTCACAGTACCTATCGACTCATGAATATGAGCCGGGACCAACGGTTTTCCTTTCCTTCCGAAGGAAAACGTGACCAGCTTTTTTCGCCTCAGAAAAAACCCCAACGTCGACTGTGATTGAACCCAGACCCACTGGGGTGCCAAGTAGCAGTCACGCTTACCACTACTCCACCGGCACCGGCGATCACGACAGTAAAATGTAACATGTCTGTAAGATTCAAACATCACTTTTGAACCATTTCTGTTTTAGTAGTTTCTTGTTTTGTTGCAGAAAGATCAAAATAATGACCTCATATAAAGTGTGATTTTCCTCTCTCTTTTTGGGATACAGCATATTTGATTGTAGTGCGGAATTGTGAAACAAACGTCCCAGATCAAATTGCATGCATGTATTATGACAGTTTTTTTTATTTTTATTATCGTCAGTAAATTGGATAAAATTGGCATCACCCGAAAAGCTACGCCCGAACTGATTTTGTGCAAGCACCTGAAAAATCCTCATCTCGGAATCGTGCAGTCAACGATGAGCGAAATGCGGTCAGAATGGATGTTCTATTAGTGATCATGATTACAAGTGACATGAACCCTTCTCCCCCAACGCATCGGAACTCAAGGCTCATTAAAAAATACTGGGCTATTATGAAGCAGACAGTACGGAAGCATCCCAAAGAGGTCAAAACTGCGGAAGACATTAAGAAAAAGAGGGTTTCCTCACAGAAAAAGCTCTAGTCAGATGTCACGTTATGGGGAAGTAGACCGACGCATAATGAACGAAAAAAACAAGATTTCCGTTCCTTTTAACTTTACTTCACGAAGTTTTATCTGATTCAATCATTTCTGACCGATCTAACATGCTCATGTTTGCTTTTATACACTTAATCATGTAAACATTACTTACTATTAATATGTCAAATTCATATCTTTAACAAGTGTTTGTTGCTCAAGGATTTCATTGAAATAATAGTAGATGAAATAATACACATTGAAACCTTTTAAGAGCGTATATGAAAAACGATTGTTATTGAGAATTTGGGAAAATTTAAAATTTCACTTACCTTGATCGTTTTTTAAGAAATAAAAAAATAAAAATAAACTGAAATACTTTTTAAACTATCACAAGTGAACGCAGGCAAATTTCTTTAAATTCCTCTGGAAAAAGCTTATCCTCTGACAGATAGGCGTATTTCATCTCCGACTTACATATATCTTAAGTGTCGAGTGCTCGACTACTCATCTCTCTTTATTTTTAAATATAATTTTTTGTTTTCAATAAATCTATAAATTATTTTTGCATTACCATGTTTTGCACCCATGTTATGATAAAACATTTTATCACAACAATAACAACAGATGTTTTTAAAACATGTGTAGAGTTCTCTTATATGAAATCAGGAATTGAATTTCTAATATCAACTTGTTCTGTGTGTTACTTGAGATACATTATATGTTTCGGAATAATTAGACCAACAACCTACTCTAGCCCCCTCCATTACCTGGATTCTAACACCGTTACGATTTAATATTCAAAGCACGCCTGTATCATTACGGGCGTGGTAGCTCATCAAATCTTCCGTTCTGTTTATAAGCATCTTGCTAGGTGGGTCTCCACCGATTGCCTGTCGATCTGCCAATTTAAGAGGACTTCTGCATTGAGTTAACTCAAACTATAATAATTTGTCCACTATATCACAACATTGCGATTGAGTTAAGCGGATTAAGATATTAAAAAACATTGAGTAGTGGATCAAACCTACTCCTGTTGGTGCAAAATCGATGAGCTACGTCATCAATAGAATGCACACCTGGGACTCTTTCGTTTACCATGCCCCAAAATTGTAGTTTTGTATGGATTAGCGTGGATTGACCTTCAGAAGCTTCTACGTGATTGATGCGGGTATAAGTTACAGTAGTGACGTGGTTTTTAGAGTGCGGTTGTAAACATTTAAAGTTTATTATAAAAAAGAGTTTGCTTCGAGCATCGGCTGTGTCGATGTATTGTTCGGCCCATTTTTGTTATCAGGCATGACGCGTTTCGTATTGTTTTGGCTTTATATTGTTAGCAGCGCGAGCTTTCTAACGATTATGAATCATAAATATGATCACATCACATATCAAGGTGCGTTCTAATCCACCGAGCCCAACCCTACTAACCCTACCCTACCCTACCTAATTCAATATCTCATCGCACGCCATTGTGTTACGTTTATCATCCTGTTAACGTACGTTTTTAAAGTTCAATATTTGTGTATAAATCGATTTTTCTTGGTTTTAAAAGTGTTGCTATCGTCTCGCTAGATAATACTTTCTTAAAATATTTTTGAAATATTGTTTATCTGTGCAACCGTCTTATAAAACCAACCTCCAAACACCTACCGATTCAGTTTCATCCATCTCATCCTGCTGTGGAGCTTCACCTCAAACCAGTATGAAGAAACAACAATGCGGACAATGCCAGCTAGAGGTCAACGACTTCGATCCATTGTGTTGTGGTTTTTGCGAAGCGTATTTCCATATGAACCAGCAATGCTGTGGTTTGAACATTCGGAATAATGAAGGAACCGTAATCGCCTGGGAATATTATGTTCATCTGTCATTGCTGTCGTGAAAAACTCAAAGGTCTTTCTATTCGTCGCTACATCGCTGAGCAACTCCATCAGGGGTGATTCAAAAATGACGTCCATCAAATATCAGGTTTTTAGACCCCCCTCCCCCCCTCTGTCACACTTTGTCACAAATATGATTACCCCCCCTTGGATGTCACACTTCTGAAAAAAGAATATATGCATATTGGTTTGTCGATTTCAATAATAACGTGTATTTTAGTTCAAATTGAATCATTTACATAATTACATGTGTATAGTTCTTCTGTCCACGGATAGGTGAAGTGTGTTTTGAAATAACTGGCAGAGATAAATCAAGATATTCGTAACAGATGGACTTATCGTATGACATGTTTTCTTCTGCAAAAAACGTAGTTTTTAATATATATATTTTTTAAACTGCACTCATTTAAGAAACACGGCAGTTTTGAATTTGAAATAATCTTAGTTGAAAAGCAGAAAAAAAACTTAATAATTTAAGTTTGCAGTGCAAACTTTGTAAAACATAAATTGAGTTGTAAAAAGTGCTTGAAATTTTCTAATCAACAGAAAAAGAAGGTCTGGAAAGATATTTTACACAACATAATATATGTTTGTACATCGTTTGTATGTCGGAAACATTCAAACCAACTTTTATACGATTGAAAATTTTGATATATCAATATTGGATGTTTATCCATTCTCGAGATATGGAAAATTATATGGAAATATACATAATTTTTCTTGTAGCGCAAAACATCATTATTCGTAGAAAAAAGTTCTGAAAAATCTTGAAATTACTCATAATTCCGAAAGAGAATATGATCAGAAAGTGGAAAAGAAATGGAATCATGAATACAAATGTGAAAGCGGTGAGTTTTTTGTTTTTGAAATACATCGAGGATTTTCAAGATTTACCTTGAACAGTCTGGGAAAATCTACTGAAATGATCCCACTTTGACATAGGTTTCAAGAAATCAATATTTCAATTTTGTGGGCAATTTTGGTATAGACGATGTTATTTTTCGATTTTCCTGAGCCCTAGAAACTTTTGTGTAAAAAAATTGCCATTGCATAATTTTTCAGCTTGCTGAGATAATTTAAAGCACTTTCCACCACAAGAATGTTTTCCTAAGACGATCAGTTCTCAAATTAGTTTTTTAAATCACAATTAGCAAAATTGTAAAAAGTTTCATAAATTTTTTCATACCTCAAAAAAGAGAGAATATCCTATTTTGAAACTTCCATACAGGACTGGAATCAAAATTTCTTGTTGATGATAAATTGATTAATTTTTTTTCGCAAAGGATGGTGCTTTATTCAAAGTTCCCGACCGTTTCTTCCAACGTTGAAATTGTGTGCAACACTTAATCTAGATCATACTTCTATTGCCAAGAAAATTTCAAGCACTAGTCGATTCCTTAATTATACACATTTTTAAAGTAGCAGGTTCTTCCTGACCGCAATCTCCCCCATCCTTAAGCACTGTCCCATATTCTACAAAATCAAGATTTCAAGATTTATGATATTTTTGTTACTTTAAAAATAGAAAATGCTAACTGAAAAGTTTGTTCGCGTACGTATTTATTTTTAACAATGCTGTTGTTGCATTTCATGTTACTCCAAATTCTTAACGTCACCTCTCTGCCCAGCAACTAACGACTGTTCCAGAAAGTATAAGCACACCTTATTTTAAAGGTCATTTTGAATATAATGAAATATTTCAACATGTTTTGGCTGCGTCTTTTGTTTGCACATTTCTGAATGACGTAGCATCAAAAAAGTGCTCATTTATGTCTTACTTGTGCACTGTGAGCGGACTCTCCGTGAGAAAATTGGCCAAGGAAGAGGGTGTAAACGTCGGAGCGGTACGATCTGCGATTCGAAAATATAGAGAACAGTGTACGTTTGAAGATGCGCCGAAGATTGGTCAGAAATCCGGTCCTGTTAGTCCGGATATCGATAAAAAGATCAGGGATGCCTACAAGCGAAAACTAGTGACTTCCGTTCGGGATGTTGAGAAAAATCTAGGGACCTCATCGAGTAACGTCATGCGTGCCAAAGAAAGACTTGGGCTAAAAACATACCGGAAGCAGAAAAAACCCAAAAGGAACCCAAAACAGGCCGCGTCCGTGAAACCACGGGCCCGCAAACTCTACGATTCGTTATTGTGCAGAAATACTGGGTGTATAACAATGGACGATGAAACGTATGTGAAACTAGATTACAAAACGTTTCCCAGACCACAACTCTATACTGTCAGCGAAGACAAAGACATCCCCAAAACGGAGAAGGCAATTTTTACCGAAAAATTCAGTAAGAAGGTTATAGTTTGGCAGACAATATGCGAGTGTGGTAAAACATCTAGTCCGTACATCACAACGGAGACGATGAACACTCAGAAATACGTTAAGGAATGTCTCCAGAAGCCATTATTGCCGATGATCAGGCAGCACGAAGGTCAAGTAGTGTTTTGGCCTGCTTTGGCTTCATGTCATTACGCAAAGGACACTTTAGAATGGTACAAAAGTCAAAATGTATGTTTCGTGCCGAAGGACATGAATCCTCCGAACTGCCTGAAGGCACGTCCAATCGAGACTTTTTGGACTTTATCCAAAGCAAAGCTTCGAAAATTCATAAAACCAGCGGACGACATCCAAAAAATTAAAAAAAGATTGACCAAAAGTGGTCAAAATGGTGGGAAGTACCACTGTGCAGTCCAGAATGGGTCATGTTCGAGGAAAAGTTAGGAGTCTTGGCTATGATTAAATATTTTGATTAAACGAGAGTAAAATATCATATGAAACACAAATAAAATTATTGAAACTAAAAATAAACATGCCTTGTTCGTATTTTGACAGTGTGCTCATACCTTCTGGAACAGTCTATATGCTTGGTTACTCTCTATCGGAGGTCGTCCTGTATCAGGCCGCATCTTGAGACGCTTGGTAAGATGAGCGTTTGTTTCAAATTCTTCCTCAAGAATCTTCTGTCGGTTCAATCTGCTTGTCTTTTGACGTTGCTGATTTGATTTCTACTTCTCCAGGGCCATATTTAGCGCTTTCCTGCGGTTAATCAGGTCAGACAGCGTCTTTTCTGTACACCCGAAAGCATGCCATTTCGCTCTCTAATCAGCAGGCTGGAAATCTCGGAATTAATAATATCCAATTCTTTGGAAATTGCATCCTATTTAGGAAATGCAAAATAAGAGGGAACTTTTTTTGTCCGAATCCGGAGGAGCTTGTGAAGAACTGAAAGGCTGGAGTTCATTCATCTGGTGGTATTTTTGGAACATTTTTTAAAAATCCCTCCAGGTCTGCTGGCTTAAAAAAACCTTCAGTGTATCTATCGGTCTCAAAGCTTCCGTTTCCAAGGTGCTGATTTTTTATTTGAAAAGTTCTTCACAATAGGATTCTCGTTCCCAAAAATGAACACAATAGGATTTTCAACAAAATCAAACTTCGACGAAGTTTCAGAATGAAGCACAGCTCGTGCGGTTCGTGCTCATTGACGATAAGAACATGTATGACAAAAGTAAATAATTTTTTGCACTCACACAACTAAGTAAAATGTGTATTTTCATTTACCGTACACTCAAACTTTTCGACGCCTTTGTTTTCGTATTAACGCAGATAAATTTAGATTACCAAATGCAAAATTGTTGGATGTCACATTTTTATAACCCTCCCCCCTGTCACATATTGTCACAAATTTGATACCCCCCCCCCCCTAAAGAGTGGACGTCATTTTTGAATCACCCCCAAACGTAATCGTCTGCGCTCGCATTTCTGCTTTTACAGGTTCAGCAGCAGGATGATGTTGTGGCCGAGCTTAGCAGAAAAGTCGGCAGTTTTTCAGTCACACCACAACGCCGCCGTTTACAAGTGCTACTTGTTTCACGCTTTTTGGGTACAACAGATTCCATAGACGTGGTTGGTTTCCAAAGGAATGGATATATCTAGCGTGACATTTGTATCATTTAAGGTTGGTTTGAATCCGGATCTGAAAGATCGTGCTCTAGATCCTGTTTCGTGGCTCTCTGCATAACAATTGTTCGTTGAATTGTCAAAAAACAAAGTAATTACGTCAACTAAACTGAATCCACTTTTGACAACAACTCATCTAACGACGATAAACTCTCCGAGCCGGGACACCTCAAAACAGGCACCAAGGAAGTTTCTGAACCTCCCAGCCCAGTCGTGCTTTCTGCTGACATCTGCCATCTTCACCGTCCCGAACCTGTGACTGGTGACGGTAGAGGCAGCTTGCGGCCTGTTATTTGGAAGTTTCGGTACCTGAATCGTCCCTCTGATGAAGTGCGGATATACTATCAGAACGTTCGTGGATTGAGGACAGACATCCACGCGTTCTTTCGGACAGTCTCGGAGGCAGAATATGATATGATTGTATTGGCGGAAACGTGACTGGACGATATGATACATTCGTCCCAATTTTCAAATTGAAGCAGATTTGGATTGTTCTGGAACATCCACGAAACACACTTGGCGTTGGCGCAGTCTACCTTCCTCCCGATTGAAAAAAAAAAACGGATTCAAAGGTACTCGAAATTATTATAAACGGAACCTTGTTTGCGTGCTGTAAAACTACATCGATTCTGATCAATACAGATTTTCTCCAAAACGAGCGGTTTCCACGAACCTGGTTCAGTGTACTTCTAACTGCCTGCGTTACATTGATTCTGGATGGCAGGTTGATGCTGCGTTAGATACGATGGATCATGAAATTTTGCTTGCTAAGCTGAGCATATTCGGCATATCATCTGCCGCTGTGGATTGGTTCAGGTCTAACTTGGTGAATCGCGCAGTACGGGTTAAGATTGGCACGTTAGAGTCAGAAGCTTTAAAACATAATTCGGGAGTCCCGAAAGGCAGCAACCTTGCTATCTCCACCAAGTCCCGCCTCTTCTACGCAGACGATTCTAAAATATACAAAACTATAATACGATAGACTTCAGACTGTTCCGACCTATACATACATATGTTATTTAATTTCGCCGATTGGTGCTCAAGGAATCTTGTGGGAAAAAAAAGTTTTCAAGTGGCTTCT
Source organism: Aedes japonicus (assembly GCA_034211315.2). Lineage (NCBI taxonomy): Eukaryota > Metazoa > Arthropoda > Insecta > Diptera > Culicidae > Aedes > Aedes japonicus. The sequence continues at coordinate 1,933 of JASCZW010004023.1, read as the reverse complement.
TCTCACCTCCGATCCAGAAATCTCACTTATCAACAGACGTACAACTCGTGGTGAGACAAAGTTTGATTTACCTGAAGGAGCTCGAAACTTATTAAAAATTGACTAATAGGGTATGTGTCCCTTGACTCAGCCTAGTATGCAACAATCGATTACATTTTTTTACATAACTCATACAGTTTTCCAGCTGGAAGCAAAATTTAAATAGCTATAGACTTGCCAAGATATGTTTAATAAACCATCTGGTAGTATGTATCACGAAAATTTACACAACTCAATTTATGGAGTCAGAAACTTTCGAGGAATATGGATGTAATGTTGGTCTATGGGAATCAAATTGGGTCTATTCATGGATGCAAGTTCGTCCCATTCGATAGATTTGTTATTGAATGTTGGCTATGTACGCTTTTGCCGATTTTCTGATTCAAGGCGTTCCCAGCTGTATTCGCTCTACCCAACAAACAATTTTACTAACAATCCAATTTTACTTAAACTGCTAAGAAACACTAAAGTGATTTTAACATACGATTTAGCGGTCATTCAGCAATCAAAACATTATAATTCACTCTACACAAATTTAGTTACTTTAGTTTGTGTTAAGTTGAGCCATATGAAAAACATTCAACCAAAACTCAGACATTGGTATTGTAAATGTTACCAATAACAACATTTTAACGACGCTTTCCATAAGACAGGCCATAATTGAGAACCTAGAAAAAATATGTACCTAACATTGGGTCTATGGTTTTCATGTTAAATCATTGTTATTTTACCTATGTGACCTGTTAGTTTATAACGTGTGACTATTTTCTGTACATCTTGGCTGCATTATTCGGTTTATAGGTTCAATTTCGGCAAATTTAGATCATTCGAAGAGCGTGTAGATAATCTGTTCAGCTAAACCAGTAAATTTATCGTGTCTGAAAAGTTAAGGAAATCGCAAATTACGCGAAAGTGAACAGTTATAAATTGATTAATAATATCGCAATAGCTTTGAACTAGATCAGTCATCCTGATAGCAACATGATTTTGTTGATTATTGCCGAAATAATGACATATTTGGTACATAGGCCGAATCAAGGAGCTAGGCTAACATTACATCCCGTTACCCTATCCTAATAAGCGTTTTTCTATGAAAACACGTGGAAATGTTCATATACTGAGCAGAGATAGCCATGATTTCTGTGTGTTTTGATTCTATTTGCGCTCCAGATGTATGTTTTTATTGAAAACTGTACGTTACAGAAAGTAGTTTAAAAAAGATAGAAAAATATCATCTCTCCCAAATTCTCCTTAAACGTACTCTAAGGTGTGTTAAATCAAGTCATGGTATGCCATATTTTTTTCAGGTGCTCCTTTTCATGTTGTAAGGCCTATAGTATGGCGTAAATTCAACTGAAAATTTACTATAAAATGAAAACAAGAAGAATTACAACTATGGTGTATTCAACAAAATTGTAGCAAATGTTTAAACAAACAACTTTGTAGAACATAGCAAGCTGGTAAAAGTTAAAAATAATTGACTTTTAGTCGAAAAACGATTATTTACTAAAATTCGGAATTATCACAGTAGGCTTTGAAGCTAGACAAAAAATATGCTCCACAAAGTTTTTTATAACAACAATTTCTACAACTTTGCCGAACATATCATCTCACGATATTAGCTCATAAAAAAGTTAGAGTATACGCCACTCTTGCGTTTAATGCAAGAAAAAAATAATTTCATACAAATTGTAGTACAATAAGTTTGCAACAAGTTCGCAGAAGTAACCAAAGCTCTAATACCACAAATTTCCATTGAAAACCTCATGTCCGCCTAAAGTAGCTTACTGGACCACTGTGCATTGGTACATGCAGTCAGTCAAGCTAAACTAGGCTAAGCTAATGCACCCTTGTAACGTTACCTCTTCAATGTGTTATTTTCAGTCAAATTTTT
>JASCZW010004022.1:0-43553 GCA_034211315.2 Aedes japonicus | reverse complement strand
CTACAACCAGTTTCAGAGTTCGCCTTCATTGTAGAAAAAGCGGTTGCCAATACAGACAGACCACTTCACCGGACTGCGGCGGCCGCCGACTGGATGTTTACTGCTTACCTCATGCCCCTTTGCCCTCCAACCGGGCGATTATTGGTTAAGCACATGAGAACAACGGCACATGTTGTTTATGCTTGTTTACCATAAACCAACAACGATCGCAAGCCGCCGCCGCCGCCACCGCCATATCGTGGGCGATGAAGAATCGCACAGCTGGAGTTTTAAACATTTCTTTTGCAGCATCCTTCCCCTCCCAACGAGCGACGCCCAACGACTCGCTGCCCCACCCCTTGAGCTGAGAAACGGTGGAGCATCATGGTGGCTGGTGGTTCGATGGCAAAGTGTGTCATCCCCTCATCGACGAAGTCGTCGCAAACCAGATGTCCGGAACAGACGGGTGGCAACTTGTAGCTTGTTGTTGTTGTAGGTTTTTACTGTTCAATAATAATGACATGTGCGAAAAAAATGATTAATTTCCTTCTGGCCGAGCCGAGCGGTTGAAAATATTTTCTACTGTTGCGCCGTTCGGAGGAACAGAACCGAAGTCATTGATTGAGTGTGAACCGCATCGAAGTTGTTTTCTCACCTGCAAATCATCACTGCTCAACGTCAGATTTTGCTGGAATTTTTCGTTTGCTTGAATAGAAAATCACGAGAAATTTGGCACTTGGCAAAAAAAAACAAAACAAAACACGTCAATAACCAGGCGCACAGCCTACTGCGACAGTGGGCGATTTTCTGTTGAACACGGTCACCTTTCGGAACGTGAACTGTCTCCATTAAACCGCAACCTAAGACAACTGACAGTTTGATAAAAGTACAAAAGGACACGCGGGGGTGGTTTGATATAGGTTCGGCAGGATCATTTTCGCCCGTGGAGGCAAGCAAGGAGAACTCGAAGGAGCAAGAAGCCAGTTTCCACATCTTTTATTAGACACATCTCGACAACACCGTCAGCAGTTGCGCTCTTCTTTTGCGTCAATTTTGCCCCGTTGCCTACACACAATTGCTGAGAAAACATCCAATTTCCCATTGGCGGCAGTGGCGCTTCCTTACGTTATGTTACACAACGTAACGTACCCTTTCGCTGCTACTGCTGCCTCGTATTATGCTGGTTGAGCTGTGTATGACAAGACCGGCCTTCCTCCCGACCGAGAGGAGAAGTGATTGTTTGCCTTCCATCATAGGCTGCGAAAGTCGTCTTCGACATCGTCATCGTCTCTATTTGTTGACTTGCCTGCCACTCGAAAGATGGATGAGGATGGCACTTTCCTGATGCACATATGTATGAAGCACCCCCCGCCAAGGCACATCATTACCAGAGCTGCTGGGCCTCTCTATATGTAACATATGGCGAGATGGGAATGCCAAGGATCTAGTTTGCATAAACAAATTTTGCGGTTTCACAGCGGGGGGTGGTCGTGTGTGTGTTCGAGAGGGGGGGTTACATGATCGATTTTCCAACCACACTGACAGTATGCACCGTGAAAGGCTCTATTTTCATCGAATCGTCACTCGTGGTTCGAAGCTGAATAACTAGAATCAATTATGAACTTCGATAGCTGAAATTTGAAGAGATCTCATTTACATGCAGTAAACGCTGGGTTGGCGATAGGAGCGGCTCAAATTGGTTGGATACTGACGCCACCGCCCCAATTCAATAAACTGTGCAATGATGCATCCATACACGAGATTGAGGGATGCGAAATTCAGCAACTAGTGGTGGTTTCGACTTCAAGCCGTGTCAAGCTTCTGCACTCAAAGACCAGATTGAGCATAATTTTTCAGGAAAATATTCAAAACTAGCGGAGCCCGATTGCAACCTCTTATTAACCTCGCGGAATAGAAAGTATCCCCTAAGCTTCGAGAACGTTTCATCCTGTTTTTCACAGAAGTATCTACCTGAACATCTGGGAATTCCTGAAGTTCAAAAACGTTTCATTCTGAACATCTGGAGTTTTCGATTTTAAACTTCGGGACAGATCTCTAGCACTTATGAGTAGTTGCAATTAAGCTCTTTTGTTTTATTTGTATGGGAGCCTCCCCTTTTATGAAGGGGAGGGTTCTCAAGCTACCATAAAAACCTTTTTTTGCCTTCAAAAACTCACACATGCTAAATTTGGTTTCTTTTGCTTGATTAGTTCTCGAGTTGTGTAGAAATTTGTGTTTCATTTGTATGGGAGCCTCCCTTTCCAGTAAAGGGAGGGGTCTCAAACCATCATAAGATTATTCTCCGGCCCAAAAATCTCGGCATACAAAATTTCACGCCGATCGGTCCTTCCGCTCGCGAGTTAAATCGTGACAAAGGAAACCCCAACTCGTTTTTATTTATATAGATTCAAACATACAACAATAGGGAAGCGGTACCTATATTGAGCTCAATAAGCAGACCTCCAGTAGAAATCGGTGAATATGCACTGAATACCGAACACTGAGTACACAAGTTATTCACAATTTATTCGTCCACTTACATGCACAAAGAATTCCATCGTCCAGCAAAGCGGTAAATTCACGAAATTGGCAACAAGAACCAGGTAGTTGTGGATGTAAACGAATGTTTTTTTATAACTGGAATGGTCTCACCAAATTCTATTATTCGATGAAATTCATTTTCGATTCGCTTGGTACGATTTCCCTCTCTCAATCTGGCCAAATGCACAGCGTTTGGGATTGTTCATTCTTAAATCATCAATGTAAGCAGTGCAATCGCAGTTGTCACAAGGAAGGCTACTGTGGCTGCTACTCCAGACCAAAATCAGGTCCAAGAAAAAGTCAAACAAAACGGACAAATCCCGGAAAGCATTACCACTTCAGCAAGTTCAAGTACGTGCCAACATTCATCAATGGAGTGGCCAACCTGGTCAATTTTAACTGACTAACTCCGCATTCCGCTATCCCTTGCATTTCTCCGTAGATCGTACGCAACACTTTCCGTTTAAGGACACCAAGGACACGTTGGTCCTCCACAAGCAATGTCCATGTTTCGTAGCCTTAGAGGACTACCAATCTAATTAATTTTAGCGTCCTTCGGAATTCAAAGTGGACATGATTGGCAGCCATAATGTACCTTTTTAGCTCTCTGCTGGTGTCATTATCGGCGGTCACCAATGAGCCCAGATACACGAATTCGTCTACCGCCTCGATTTCATCCCTCGTGGTGAGAGGCTAACATTATCTTCTCGTGAGCCTCTTTCCCTCATGAATCTTTATCTCATTTATGACAATCCGAATCGTAATTGTTCCAGCCATAAGCCAAAAAATTTGAACGGACCTCTCGAAGATCGTACCATTCGTATCCATTCCAATCTAATGGTAAATAACCAATGTTAAAATTTGAAATTATCCGAGCTTTTCGAGAAGCCGTGTAAGCTTCTGGAGAGGCTGTATAAGTTTCAGGAGAATCTATTCAAGCTTCGGTAGAAACTGTTCAAGCTTCTGGAGAAACTGTTTATGCTTCTGGAGAAGCTGTTGCAGTTTATGAAGAAGCTATTTGAGCTACTGGAGAAACAGTTTAGGCTTCTGTAGCTATTCATGCTTCGGTAGAAACTGTTCAAGTTTCTTCGGAAGAAACTGTTGAAGCTTATGAAGAAACTGTCTAAACTTTTGGAGAAGCTGCTGAAATTTATGGAGAAGTTGTTTACGCTTTTGAAGAAGCTGTTGAATCACCTGATGAAGGTTTCAAAGCTTTTGAAGAAGCTTTAAATTATTCCGGTGAAGCTGTCAAAGCTTCAGGAGATGCTGTATAATCAGGAGAAGCTGTTTTAGTGTCTGGAGAAGCTACTGGAGAACCTGTTTTAGTCACTGGAGAAGCTGTTCAAGCTACTGGATAAGCTTTTTAAACTTCTGGAAAAACTGTATAACCTTCAGGAGAAGCTATTCAATCTTCAGTAGAAACTAAACTGTTCTAGCTTCTGAAGAAACTGTTCAAGCTACTGGAGAAAATCTCTAAGGTTCTGAAGAAGTTGTTGAAACTTCATGGGAACATGTCTAAGCTCTTAGAGAAGCTGTTTTAGAATTTGAATAAGGTTTGAAGCTCCGGGAGAAGGTGGCTACACTTTTTGAGAAACTTTTGAAGCATCCTCAAACATTATACGCTTCTGGAGCAGCTGTTCAAGCTTCTGAAGAAGCTGTTTAAGCTTCTAGAAGCGCTGTTGGAGTCTCTGAAGAAGTTGTCTTATCTTTTGAAGAAGCTGTCTAAGCAGGAGAAACTGTTAAGACTTCTGGAGAAGCTGTCATATCTGGAGAAGATGTCAAAGCTTATGGACAATCTGTCAAAGCTTCTAGAGAAGCTGTCAAAGCTTCCGAAGAAGTTGTCAAAGCTTCTGGAGAAGCTATTTAATATTCAGTAACAACTGTTCTAGCTTCTGGAGGAACTATCAAATTTTCTGAAGAAGCTATTAAAGCATTTGGAGAAGTTGTAAAACTTCTGGGGAAGCTGTTATAGCTTTCGAAAAGTTGTCAAAGCTTCTGTAGAAGCAGTCAAAGCTTCTTTAGAAGCTGTCAAAGCTTCTGGAGAAGCTGTCAAAGCTTCTGGAGAAGCTGTAAAAGCTTCTGGAGAAGCTTTTAAACTTCTGGAGAAGCTGAATAAGCTTCAGGAAAAGCTATTAAATCTTAATTTGAAACTGTTCTAGCTTCTGGAGAAACTATCATTTTTTTTGAAGAAGCTATCAAGCATTCAGAGAAGCTGTCAAAGCTTCTGGGGAAGTTGTCAAAGCTTTCGGAAAAGTTGTCAAAGCTTCTATAGAAGCAGTCAAAACTTCTTTAGAAGCTGTCAAAGCTGGAAAAACTGTTGCAGCTTCAGGAAAAGCTGTTTCAGCTTGGGTAAAAGCTGTTTCAGTTTCTGGAGATGCTGTTTGAGCTACTGAAGATTTTGTTTGACCTTCTGGAAGAGCTGTTCAAGCTTCTGGAGAAGCTAGTTAAGCATTTTGAAAAGCTGTTGAAGTATCTGGAAAAGATTATACGTTTGTGGAGAAGCTGTTCTAGCTTCCCGAGAAGCTATTTAAGCTTTTGAAAAGGCTTTTGGAGTTCCTGAAAAATTTGTCAAAGCTTTTGAAGAAGCTGTCTAAGAATCTGGGGAATCTGTTAAAGCTTGTGGAGAAGCTGTCAAAGCGTCTAGAAAACCTGTCAAAGCTTCTGGAGAAGCTGTCACAGCTTCCTGAGAAGTAGCCAAAGCTTCTGTAGAAGCTGTCAAAGCTTCTTTAGAAGCTGTCAAAGCTTCTTTAGAAGCTGTCAATGCTTCTGGAGAAGCTGACAAAGCTTCTGGAGAAGCTGTCAAAGCTTCTGGAGAAGCTTTAAAACTTCAGGAAAAGCTGAATACGTTTCTGGAGAATCTATTCAACCTTCAGTAGCATGTGTTCTAGCTTCTGGAGAAACAATCAAATTTTTTCAAGAAGCTATCAAAGCATTTGGAGAAGCTGTCAAAGCTTCTGGGGAAGCTGTCAAAGCTTTTGGAGAAGTTGTCAAAACTTCTGAAGAAGCTGTACAAGCATCTGGAGAAACTTTTTGAGCTTCTGGAGAAACTGTTGAAGCTAAGCTTTTTGAATAGCTGTTGAAACATCTAGATAACAGTATATGCTTCTGGAGTACTTTTTCAAGCTTCTGGAGAAGTTTCCTTAGCTTTTTGAATAACTGATAAAGCATCTGGAAAAGAGTATACCCAACAAACATAAGTGTCGAATAACCGCTTGTACAAACAAATTTGGAGAAATTATTCAGCTTTCTAGAGTAAAACACTTAACAACTTCTCCAAATTTGTTTGAACAAACAGTTATTCAGCATTCATGTTTGTTGGTTATGCTTCTGGAGAAGCTGTTCAAGCTTCTGAAAAAAATTATTTACGCTTTTGAAGAAGGTGTTGGAATTCCTGTAGAAGTTGACTAAGCTTTCGAAGAAGCTGTCTAAGCTTCTGGAGAAGCTGTCAAAGCTTCTGGAGAAACTGTCAAAGCTTTTGGAGAAGCTGTCGAAGCTTCTGGAGAAGCTTTCAAAGCTTCTGGAGTAGCTTTTATACTTCTGAAAAAGCTGATTAAGCTTCAGGTGAAACCATTCAATCTTCAGTAGAAACTATTCTAGCTGCTGAAGAAATTAGCAAAGCTTCTGGAGAAGCTATCAAAGCACTTGGAGAAGCTGTCAAAGCTTCTGGAGAAGCTGTACTAGCATCTGGAGAAACTTTTTGAGCTTCTGGAGAAGCTGTTGAAGCTTCTGGAGAAGCTGGCCAAGCTTTTTGAAAAGCTGTTGAAACATCTGGATAACCGTATATGCTTCTGGAGTACTTGTTCAAGCTTCTGGAGAAGTTTCCTAAGCTTTTTGAATAGCTGATAAAGCATCTGGAAAAGAGTATATGCTTCTGGAGAAGCTGTTCAAGCTTCTGGAGAAGCTATTTACGCTTTTGAAGAAGCTGTACCATTCGTACCATTCGTATCCATTCCAATATAATGGAAAAATATTTAAAAAAAAATTCAAAAAATTCCACATGCCAAATTTGATTCGATTTGCTTTATTAGTTCTCGAGTTATGCATAAATTTGTGTTTCATTTGTATGGGAGCCCCCCCCCCTCCTTCAGAAAAGGGAGGGGTCTCAAATTAGCATTAAAACAGTATTCATCTACAAAAACCTCCACATGCCAGATTTGGTTCAATTTTCTTGATTAGTTCTCGAGTTATATAGAATATTGTATTTCATTTGTATAGGAGCCCCCCCTTTCAGGGCGAAGAGGAATCTGAAACCATCATAGAAACCTTTCTTGCCTTTGAAACCTCACACATGCTAAATTTGGTTTCTTTTGCTTGGGGTCTCAAACCACCGTAGAAACATTTCTTGCCTACAAAACCTCCACATGCCATATTTGGTTCCATTTGTTTGATTAGTTCTTGAGTTATGCAGAAAATAGTTTTTCATTTGCATGGGAGCCCCCCTTTCTAAAGGCGGGAGGGGTGTCGAACTATAATAAGATCTTTTCCCGGACCCAAAAACCCCTGCATACAAATTTGCATAGCGGAAGGGATAGTTCTCATGTTTGGTTTAAATTTGTGTTTCGTATGTATGGTAGCCCCTATTTTCAGAGTGAGGAGAGGTCTTAAATTACCATAAAAACATTTCTTGCTTTCAAAAACTCACCCATACCAATTTTGTTTCCATTTGCCTGATTAGTTCTCGAGTTATGCAGGAATCTGTTTTCCATTAACATGGGATCCCACCCTTTCTAGAAGCGGGAGGGCTCTCGAACTATCATAAGATGCTTTCCCGGACCCAAAAACCACTGAATACAAATTTGCAAAGCAGTAGGTATAGTTCTCATGTTTGGTTGAAATTTGTTTCATTTGTATGAGAGCCCCTCATTTTAGAGGGAGGAGTGGCTTTGAACCACCATAAAAACATTTCATGCCTTAAAAAACTCGTCCATTCCAAATTTGGTTCCATTTGCTTGATTATTTCTCGAGTTATGCAGAAATTTGGGTTCCATTTGTTTGAGAGCACCCCCTCCCCCCTTCCTCCTCATATGACGGAAGAGTCTCAAATCACCATAGAAACATTTCCCTCCTTCAAAAACTTCCACATGCGAAATTTGGTTCCATTTCTCTAAGAACTAATACTCGAGTTATGCAAGGATTTGCGTTTCATTTGAATAGGTTCCCCCCTTTTCAGAAAGGGGAGGGGTCTCAAATCAACATAGAACAATTTTTTGTCTTCAAAAACCACCACATACTAAATTTGGTTCCATTTGCGTGATTAGTTCTCGAGTCATGCAGAATAGTGTAGGATGGGAAGGGGTCTCAAACCAACTTTGAAACATTTTTTGTCTTAAAAAACCACCACATGCTAAATTTCGTTCCGTTTGCTTGAATAGTTCCCGAGTTATGCAGAATATTGTGATTTATTTGTATGGTAGCCCCCTCTTCTATGACGGGGAGGGTTCTCAAGCTACCATAAAGACCTTTTTGCCCTTCAAAAACTCACACATGCTAAATTTAGTTTCTTTTGCTTGATTAGTTCTCGAGTTGTGTAGAAATTTGTGTTTCATTTGTATGGGAGGGGGGCTTTCCAGTGAAGGGAGGGGTCTCAAACCATCATAAGATTATTCTCCGGCCCTAAAAATCTCTGCATACAAAATTTCACGCCGATCGGTCCTTCCGCTCGCGAGTTAAATCGTGACAAAGGAAACCCCAACTCATTTTTATTATATAGATAGATTCCCTCCCAGTGCTCTCTCTGGTAATTTTTTCCTGAAATTCTGGGAAGTTTTTTCCTGAGCTTATTCTACTCAATTATCTGATAAGCTCTATTCTGAACTCCGAGGAAAATTCCATCAAAAAATTGGAAAGTCCTTTCTATAATTTCTAGGAAAATTCCCTTGAATTTGTTGGAAGTTTTTACTTGAACTACTAAGAAGTCCTCTTCTGAAATTTTGGGAAGTTTTCACCTGAACTTTGGGGAAATTTGTTCCTGAGATTTTGAGAATTTCTTGAACAAACTGCTATAACGTACTAGAGAAATCCTCATGCTGAAATTCCGGAATCCTGAAATGTGCTCTTCTGAACTTCGGGAAAGCTCTCTAGCATTTCTGGGAAGTACCAACTAAACTTTTGAGAAATTACTTTTGGAACTTCTGGGAAGTTCTTTCCTGAACTTCAAAGGAGTTCTCTCGTGAATTTCTAGGACGTTCTGAGCTTTGTGGATGTTTGTTTCTGAATTTTTGATAAATTATGCATAGCGCCTTACCTGGTTGGTTTACTCCTAAGCTTCGGGAAAGTTTTGATTTCCTGGACCTCTGGGAAAACTCCAAAACCTCTGGAATGTTCCAAACTTCTTTGACTGTCAAAATTGATGAAAGTCCTGAATTACTGCGTGATGCAATATTTCAAAGACATTTCGAAAAGATTCTACACTACAGTTAACAGATGAGCTCCGTTGTCGGTTTCTGTAATTTGCAATTTCACTTGACTTGACTTCTACAATTTACCCCATAATCGCATGAAAAATCGATGAACTTGTTGTGCAAAAAGGCACTGTTGTTTTGGTTTTGATGAAATGACGAACTATTCATGAAATACCATTATTTGAACACTCCGACCGTCAACTTGAGCGACCATTTTATTTCATCTCTGCTGCATCCCGAGTCTATTTTCCAGTATTTTTCAGCGTCCACTTAACAATTGCCCAATATTTCCCGATTGAGCAAAATAGAGGGCAATTGGGTGGGACCGTTTAGATGAAATCCATCCAATTGTCACAGTGCCACTGAATTGTCTCCAAACTGACAACTGGCTAAAACATCACAGAATTTCTATGCGCTTTAATGAATTGTAGAATGCGATTATTCAGTCACTCTACCTCACACTTCATAGACTCATTTGTAACGAAAAATTTAGTTTTTTTCCGTCGTTGAAAATTGCTTGCCAATTAAATAGTACTGGCGCGTTACGGTTATTTTTCAGAATGAGTTTTTTTTCTTGACTGAGCAGAGGTTCAAACTTCTATCAGAACATACTTCTTACCAGAGAAATACACGTTCTGTGTTTTAGTAACCTGGATAATGGTTGAAATTTGTACTTCATTTGTATGGTAGTCCCCCGCCCCTTCCAGAGGGGTCTCAAACCACCATACAATCATTGCCATTAAAACCTCCCACATTTATGAAAGACCTTCCTCCCCCCCCCCCCCCCTTTAGATGGGAAGAGGTCTTGAACTACCATAGAAATATTTCGTGCCCTCAAAAACCTCCACATGCCAAATTTGGTTCCATTTCCTTGATTAGTTTTCGAGTTGGGCAGAAATTTGTGTTTTATTTGTATGGGAACCCCGCTCTTCCAACAAGCGGAGGGGTTTCAAATCACCAAATAAATATTTGTCTTCTTCAAAAATCTCCACATGCCAAATTTCGTTCATTTGGCTTGATTAGTTCTCGAGTTATGCAGAAATTTGTGCTTCATTGGTATGGGACCTCCCCCCCTCTTTCAGAAGACAGAGGGTCTCAGGCCACCATAATAAATAATAAATATAATAAATTGCCTTCAAAACCCCCCATGCCAAATTTGGTTCCATTTGCTTGATTTGTTCTCGAGTTATGCAGAAATATGTATTTCATTTGTAAAGGAGGGGGCTCTTTAGGAGCGCGGAGTGGTCTTAAAGACCATAGAAACATTTCCACAAAACTCCATCAGCAAAATTTCTTTCATTTGGCTTGATTAATTCTCGAGTTATGCAGAAATTTGTGCTTCATTGGTATGGGACTACCCCCCCCCCCCCCTATCCAGAAGATGGAATAATCTCAAACGACCAAACAAACATTTCTTGCCTTCAAAAACCTCCACATGCTGAATTTGGTTCCATTTGCTTAAATTAATTCACGAGTTATGTAGAAATTGGGGTTTCATTTGTATGGGAGCCCCCTCTTCCAGAAGGAGAATGGGTCTCAAACCATCATAGAAACATTTTTTGCCATCAAAAGCCAAATTTGGTTCAGTTTGCTAGATTAGTTCTCAAGTTATGCAGAAATTTGTGTATCATTTTTATGGGAGCACCCTCTCTTCCAGGAAACGGAGGGGTCTCAAACCACCATAGAAACATTTCTTGCCTTCAAAAATCTTCACATGCCAAATTTGGTTCCATTTGCTTGAATCGTTCTCGAGTTATGCAGAAATTTGTGTTTTATTTGTATGGACCCCCCCCCCTCTCCTCTTTCAGAAGGCATAGGGGTCTCAAACAAACATGGAAATATTTCTTGCTTTCAAAAACTTCCACCAGCCAAATTTGGTTACATTTGCTTGAATAGTTCTCGAGTTATGCAGAAATTTGTGTTTCATTTGTATGGGAACCGCCCCTCTTCTAGAAGGCGGAGTGGTCCCAAATCATCATAGAAACATTTCTTGCCTTCAAAAACAGTCACATGCCAAATTTCGTTATTTAAGGTTGATTAGCTCTCGAGTTATGCAGAAATTTGTGTTTCATTTTTTTGGGAGCCCCCCTCTTCCAGAAGCCGGAGGGGTCTTAAACCACCAAAGAAATATTTCTTGCCTTCAAAAACCTCCACATGCCAAATTTGGATCCATTTACTTCATTAATTCTAGAGTTATGCAGAAATGTGTGTTTCATTTGTATGGGAACCCTTCCTTTCAAAAGAGGAGGGATCTTAAGTCACCTAAGAAACATTTTTTGCCTTCAAAAACCTCCACATGCCAAATTTGGTTCCATTTGCTTGATTAGTTCTCGATATTTGCAGAAATTTGTGTTTCATTTCTATGGGAGCCCCCCGCTTTGGAATGAGTAGGGGTCTCAAAGCACCATTGAAACATTTTTGGCTTTTAACCGCAACACCAATTCCCCCCCCCCCCCCATGCCAAATTTTGTTCCATTTGGTTGATTGTTTCTCGAGTTATGCAGAAATTTGTGTATCATTTTTACGGGAACCTCCCTTTTTTCCAGAGCAGGGAGGGGCCTCAAACCACCATAAGAAGCTTCTCCAGTCTATTAGGGTCAGACAGACAGACAGACATAAATTCACTTTTATATACATAGATGGGCGTGGCATTGAATGTGTAACCAATTTTCGATGTTCCATATAGCAACATATAGCGGTGCAAATTAGAAAAATCCTAAATTGAAACTTGTAAGAAATTTTTTTTTTTTAAGTCGATCGCCGTGAAATATTTCAACGCATCTTCTGAAATTAGTTATTGATAGTAAACTATTGATAATGAAACAAATAAAGGTAAAGTCCTATATTTTGGAAGCTTTGCATGCTAAATTCACTAAATGCAGAGTATTTCCCTAACACAGACGCCGAAATTCGATCCCCGAGTGATAGAAAAAGTCACCATCTCCATTAATTCGTTATACTTGAAGCGGTGAGGACGGTGGCTAAGCAGCCAGTGATTAAGCAACCGGTGGCTAAGCAGAGCATATTAAATGGCTGTCTGGTGTGAGCCAGTTGACAGTCGGAGCTAGCAATCAGAGCTAGCGCTTTATTTGCAGCCAGCCGGGGCCACGGACTGACCAAATGAACTGCTGCTCGGCAGCTGGGAAAGCGCAACAACGAGGAGTTAATAAAAATCCAGGCTGCTTTGTTGCCCACGAAAACTGAGAAGTAAGCAGGAATTCAATCGCGGACCATGGTTAATATTCCAAGAACCATTCTTATCAGGACGATCAATTCAGTTTTTTCAAGTTCTTTCGATCTCATCTCAACCTGGCTAAAGAATTGTTCTAAGAGTCGGAAGGAAGACTTCGTACACGGATTGAAACTAAACTGCTCTTTTTAGTACCATTATTTTGTTTTGACGTAAGCTACGTTTTACGGCAACGGGTGGGTGTCATAAGAAATTTTGACCAATAGCGACGTGACCTTCACGTGAAGTTTCAACAATTTGAAGTCTTAAAATTTTGATATTTTCCGACAGATTCTCAAGATGTTTACATTAATCAGTTGGATACTTTCACGGCTATCAGTTAAATTATCAAAAAACATTTTTTTTAACAATTTTTAACTATCGAAAACGACACAAAAAAAAGGTTATGTCTTATAATTACGATTTGCATACGAAACACTGTTTTCCTAACACAGATTTCAAATGTGAGCAACTGAGGTCTCATATATAACGTTTTCCAGCTTATAGCACCCGCTTCTGTCCAACTACAAAGGATTTTAGTAGTTCGTTGATCATGTAGCGGATTCATTGTTCCCTCTGACCTGCCGTTGGTCATTTCGCCATCTGACTTGGAGCTCGAGGACAATCTGGAAGGCCGCTATGTTTACCGCGGCTCAGATGTCCCGGTCTTGACACATTCTCCAGACTAGGTAGTCCAGGGTCGTGTCCTGACCGCTCACGGTCATCATGCCATTCCTGACCTCGACTAAAACCTGTCCACGTTAAATTTTCGTTCAGTGTAGATTTTGAATTATTTCACCGATAGCTGAAACGTTTCACTTATATGACAGCTGAAACTCTCTACTTTATTTCGTATGTCTACATTCTTGTTACATTCAGTAAAATGCCGTCGAATCACGTGGAAGTGTGCAAACGCATTTTGTACGAACGGCAGCAAAATCCAAATTAATCGGTATACGATCTTGCCAAGAAACTAAAACTGCCGAAAAGTACCGTGTTTTGTATTTACAAATCATTTTACCAGCGCTTGACTGTGGATCGAATAGATAGAAGTGGAACAAATCGAAAAGTATGGTCCCGACAAATGGACAAGAAGATGGTATCCATTATTGAGAAAAATCCCAATCTTTCTGTGCAAAATGTGGCTCCCGAAGTTGGGAAGTCAAAATCATACGTACAAAAAGTGAAGCAGAGGCAAGCACTGAACGCGTTCAAAGTAAAAAAGATGCCCAATCTATTATCATAATGGACGACGAAACATACGCACTCGAAGACTTTGAACAGCTTCCGGGTCTGACTTTTGACGTAGGATACGTCTTTGTTTTCAATACTGGGGTACACGTTCGAATTGCGAAAATTGCAATTGCAAAATTTGGAACTACAACAAAAAATACATAGGTTTTGAACGTTAATAACTTAATCATTTCACGATTGACTTCCAAAATGTTTTCACCAATCGTTCGGAACATTTTCTATGCTTCGATTTCAATACATAAAACTATTTATTTTCAACATTCAACTATTGACATTCGCGCAAATATAAGGTGATGTCTTATAATGCCGATTTTCATAGTAAATTACTACAGTACTTCCCTATCACAGACTTCAAATTCAAGTAAGGAACGTCTCATATGCAGCAGTGCATGAAATATAACAGGCAGCCGTGAATCTGTGCAGAGCGGTAATGAGCCAGTACTGCCTTGGCAGCTGGCGGTTGCAAGTACCAGGGAGGAGGGTACGCGGACGAGCAACCAGCCATAATGATGGCTCAGGGACTGGCTGGACAGCAATTTTTAAAGCAGTCGTGTGCCAACTCGTGGCAAATTTTGCAAATTTGGAGGGAAACATGTATGTTCCAGTTGGTAGCCATATCACGATATGACGTACATATACTGCAATTCCATAGAAAAAAGATATATGATCTTTCAGAATTTCAATCGGTAGTTTTGTTCCCCATCAAACAATATTCGACATATTTTGTTATTTTTTTGTTAGGATGACCGTTTCTGCGTTAAAGTGGTCCAAAAAATTTACTTTTTTCATAAATGCTTGTTTTCAAAAAATCATAACTTTTGAACAACTTTTTTCTATAAATTAAAAACGCAAATAAGAGATAATTGAACAGACTTTATAGAAAATATATTAAGATACCTCCTCTACTCGAATATTGATTATGAAAACATGGATTTTTTCAGTTTCTTAAGGTTCTCATGGTCTCGGGACCCTAGAGCTCTCTCGTTCTTATATTTTTTCTTGGAAGATTGGACATATTTACATAACATTTCAAAATATTGGCAATGTATGTATTTTAGTTTTTGAGATAAGTTTTTTTCTCAAAAATGCTATGTTTTTAGATTTGGTGACTACGCGTTTTCATCAATTGCAGGAACTAGCCAACTATGAATCACCATCAATTAGAAGTTATGTTTAACAGTCAGCAAAAACTAAAAACAATAAATTTTTTGAAAAAAATCATCTCAAAATCTAGAATATATACACTGTTAATTTATTGATATGTTATGTAAAATTGTCCAATCCTTCAAGAAAAAATAGAAAAACGAGGGGGCTCTTGGGTTACGAGACCATAAAACCCTTAAAAAAATAAAGGAATTCATGTTTTTATAACCAATGTTGCAGTAATGGAAGCATTTTTTTTCCTTAAAAGTCTGTTTAATGACCTTTCATTTTCAATTTGCTAAAATGCAATTGCTAAAATCGGCTAAGTGGTTCAAAGGTTATGATTTTTTTTTTAAAGTAAATTTTTTGGACCACCCTAACGCAAAAACGGTCACCCTAATGAAACAAATAAAAAAATACGGGTCGAATATTTTTCAATAAGGAACAAAACTATCAATTATTATTATGAAAGATCGTATATCTTTTTTCTATGAAATTGCTGTATATAAAGGGTGTTCCGATCAAAATTTGGTCAAACAGTAATGTGTGTTCGTCGGTCGAAGTTTTTATTAACAAGTCAAATTCCTTTTCATTTTCAAGTTCATATTCAGCTGAGCTTCCTTACTGAATGCGAATTGCCGGGTTTTTCATTATACACCTGCCAAAAGATTTTGTACAGTCTCCTTGTCCACTTTATTCGCCGCAGAACGCCAATTTACCTTGAACTGTTTCTCGCTCACAGCAGCTTTTTGAGTCTTTTTAAGGTTCCACTTGACGATGGCCCAATACTGTTCGATTGGGCGGAGGTCTGGCGTGTTGGGAGGTTTCTTGTCCTTGGGCACCACTATTTTTCCGGAATGGCAAGAACGGAACAATTGCATCGCTTCAGGAGAGGCAGTAGACGTTTTTGTAGGCACTCGCTCTGATAAATTTCTTGGTTGACGGTTCCGGTCGCAATGTAAACGTTGCTCTTCAAGTCACAGGTACGGATGGCCTGCCGAACCAGATATGTTTTCGCGAACATTGACAGTTTACTGTGCTTGATCATATCTGCCGCCTTTCCCCGCCCGGTTGCCGTATAAGTCTGGTGTGAGCAAACGCAGCACCCATTTGGAAACCCGCTTTTTTATATTTAAGTGTTCATGTATGATGGTGTAAACACTGCCTTTTGATACATCCAGAGTGTCAGCTATCTCTTGCAACTTCACTTTGCGATTGCCCATGATGATTTTCAGGGTTTTTTCAAGATTTTCTGGAATAACTGGAACCAGGGCGTTCAGCATCATCGGTGTCCGTAAGACCTCGTTTGAAATTGGCAAACCATCGTTTGATGGTCGTTTTCGATGGGGCAGAGTCCGGATAACATTTTTCAAGCCAAGGTTGGACTTGAACGGTGTTTTTACCCATCCGAAAGCAATGATATATCCTCAAACAAAATTGCTTTGAATCCATCGTTTTTAAGAATCACTAAAGTAGCATCACTTGAATCACTGTAACTCGATAAATAACAAACCAAACGTCATGAAATATTGACAGTAATCTTTTGAAGGTTGGTGCTTTCGGAAAATTATATGAATATTTTATTAGTGGAACTACTGGTACATTTTCCTGGTACTTATTGACCGATGTGATATGGGTTGTTGAATTATGTGTAATTTTATTTGCTGCTATTATTTTGATGTCCAAAATTTAACGTTAAGTCTTTTTTGGACATTAGTCTTGTCAACCAGGCTATAGTTTTGATTCCTCAAATAACCCAAAAAGCTTTCTCTGATGCATTGCTTTCAATATCTATAAGCTAGGATTATTTCAAAATATGATAAACGAAAAACTTGTAGGGCGCTCCTACAACTTTGTGAAACTCTATTATCGTGGCGAATAATGAAAAAAAAAACACAGAACTCCACCGGTGCCTTTCCCAAAACAGCTATATTTCCATCTGCAAGCCCCCTTAAAACACCCCTCCCATTCGATCGGATCCCGTCCTAATCACTTTATCTCAGCAGTAGGCGCTGTGTGGCGGCAGCTGCCCAGTAACAAATCAATCGCAGCAATCTATCGCTCTAGCAGAAGCAGATTACACCATGTTCCGACCGAATCGACACCACTGGTAGTCGAGGCCCAAAACCCATTAATTAATCCGCTTATAAATATACCTGTGCCTGTGCCCATATAACAACAACAACAACAGTCGGAGATCGGCCGTAAGCTGTCCACCTCGCGCGAACAAACAGCCAAAAGCCGCGCGCTGAATAACGTCACACACACGCATGCCGTCATTGTTTGTCCAAACACACACACACACACCGCGCCACCGTCCTCCGTCCGAGTGCGATTAATGGGAATGCTTCGAAGAAATTATAGGTCAATATCTACAGGCAATAACACTACGGGAAGACGACGACGACGACGGCGGCGTTCGGCGGTTTCATTGCGTAGATTTTTTGCGTAAATTTTGTTCCCTCCCCTCCGCCAAGCCGCGCCAGTTCTTCCCTCGATTCTCGGCAAACTAATTTCCACCTTCGGTCTATAGATATAGGGCGGGACGAACATCGACCGAGCGCTCGCATCGGGTAATTAAACGCTCGCTAGAGAAGATAGACATAAATTTCGCCCCGTGCACAAGTTATACGACTCGGGCGAGCAGCAGCACCATCTGAAGCTGAAAAACTGGGAGTTTTGCGGTGGGTGGTGGGTGGGAGAAGCGAACTGCGCCATTCGCAAGTAATTAGGAAATTGAATGGGAAACTCTTCCCTTGGCGCGCGCGGCGATCCAACGGTAGCCAGAAGGAGGAAGGAACTGGATGATGGGAGCGTGAAGATTGGCGCTTCGGTTCTGCAATCCACCACCAACACAGCAGGCGACAAGGAGTGCAAAGTACGCACGCCTAATCGAGTTTGCCGGAGGTGGGTGGGCGTTGTGTTGTGTCTTGTGAAGTTCGAACTTTCCAACGCTCACACACACCCATCGATGACCGGGATAAAAATAAACCAGCCTGCCTTGATCGGGGCAGCGCACTGGACACAGCTGATGCTGGTCCTTGTCCTCTGCCGTCGGTTGCTGTTTGTGTCAGTTTTGCTGTTTTCACATCGTAGTTGGCGGCGTCGGTGGCCTGAGTCGACGCTTTGGTTAAGAGTTTCCTAAAACTCCACTTAGACCACTGCTTTGGTGGCGAGTAACAAGCATCAACTTCGTCAATTTCTTGGACAACCTGAATATAAAGCTCGATTCAAAGTAAATCTGGACGCACGGTTTAATACACCACCGCGTCCTTGGTAGTTGGGATAAAATATGCTTGACAGGCATTTGTTGATGTTTCATTGATGAAGAAATTGGTAAAAAGTTTGCCTCGATTGGCTGACGCATTTCGAAATTACGGATCATGGAACTTGAGAAAGGAAAATTAATTGTGCACAAACATCTATAGACTGTTCCACCCTCTCGAAGATCATGGTTGTCACCTTGTCGTAGGTGAGAGGGCTAATCCCATGCAAAAGGCCAGCATGGGAGACTAAGAACATGATCAGCAGTGATAGTATCACACTCTACTTTCTTTAAATTGTCACGTCGTAGTACGTTTATTTGAAGGCACTGAAAGAGGTGTCTTACTGGCGGGTTTAGCCGCAATTCACTCTTATACGAAGCTGGGAACAATCTACAAATTCCTTCAAATAATTTAGGGAAAAGACAAAAAGTGCACTTTTTATTTGCTTGACAAATCCTTCATTGCTGTTTACTCTCTAATTGTCATTGAATAAACAGCAAATATACCTACACACTTGGTATTCATAATAATCTTATTGTTCCCATCATTATCGAAAAGGGTGAGTGTTTTGATCATGATTGTGAGCACTTTGCTCCGCGGCTGCCCCTGCCAAATCTTAAGTTTTTTTGGCAAATTTGTCCATAAAAGCAAACTTAAACTTCGCAGGAACATCTCCTCGTGCCGTCGCCATGTAGAATGTTTGGCCAGGAAGCTGTCCGAAATCCATTTTGACGTAGGTTTCATCGTCGATGAGCAGGCATCCTTGGTACTTCGTCAAAACCTGCTGATACATGCAGCTGGCTCGATAAGAACGATAACCTGCTCGCCAGCGAATTCTTCGAATGGTACTGCGTGCAGCAGCGTATTTTTGTGCGATTTCATTATTTGATAGTCCAGGGTTTGCTCTGACGGTTCTCAACACCTTCTGGTTAAGCTTCCGGTCATATGTTCCACTACGACGCTTACCTTGAGGCACTCGATCCACGTTCTTTCGCTCCCTGAAACGTTTGAGCACATCATACACGGTTGATTTAGGGATTTTCAACGTTTTTGCGATTTTTATTGCGGACCACGTAGGATTATCAGTACTGATAAGTCAGGATAAGTCGAGAGTAGAGAGAATAATCTTTTGGCTCACTATACGAAACACCGTGAAATTTATACCACAGAAAGTGGGCGCCTAGATTAAAAAACCGCTGTAAAAGAATTCTTGCAGCGGTCACTTTCCGTGCCGCTGCGACACAATAAGTGATTCTGGATTCTAATTGGACAGAACTTTATCATAACACATCTTTGTACAGTGCATGAAATGAATTTCTTGAAGATCAACCAATGGCTGCTTCTCTTCAATCGTACTCATACATGTTGGTATTGCTCCTCGGGTGCGCTGAAATCATCAGTAATGATTTTTTTTTTCAATTACATAGTGAGTCGATATAGAAGATCTATCAGTCAATCATGCAATATAACACTCGGCCTTCCAGGCATTTGATCAAAAGTCAATTTTAAAAGATAAATAAATACACTTCATTGCAAGAAGGGTAAAACCGTGGTAGTGTAGTACGAGATTTAAGAATTTACCAATTTTACTGGTTTTCCAGACATTCCAGGACTCTGGCCTCCCGGAACCGTATTTGCGCAAATTCGCGCAAGATGAAACCCAGATTTTCACAAATCTGAAAAAGAAGTCTTCAAAATAAGCCTAGTATGGAGTATGTGCGCCAGTTTGATCATATTTGATAACATAGTTGAAGTTTTTTTTCCAATTCTCCATACATTTTATATGGGAATAAAGAACCACGATCATGAAGGACCTATACTTTGAAAAATTGTAGAGAGCTCAATTTTCATCCAATCTTCATGAGAAAAAAAAGTAGTAACAGAGCTACCGAAAGTACCTAAATTCATCACTGTTGAAAATAATGAAACGGAAAGCAACGCATCGGCAGAACCTATTTATGAAGCTGTTAAACTATTTGCAGTTGGAAGCAAATACATGTTTAAAATACGAAATTTAAATGAGTTCGTGTGTTCTTCGGTCTAGTTTACAATCAATTTGTAAACTCTCAAACAAATTAAACAGAAATTTCTTCAAAATTTGTCATATGGGGAATTTTGGAAGTAAGGAATGTTTCTATGGTGGCTCGAGACCCCTTCCCTATTGACGGAAGGGGGAGGGCCTCCCATACAAATGAGACAGATACAATTGTTATGTGAAGTAGAACTTCCAGTAGTAACTTACAATTGTTGCTTACCTTTTTTTTTTTTGACAGAAAGAAAATCATTTTGCCCTGGAATGACTCTGCTTACAAAATCACTGTCAAAGAACTGTTGAATTTCGTTCTTTACCTCCAAGTCCAAACCGTGACCAATCCTATCATTCAGAGTTAGAAGGATTCCTTTCTCTATAGTGAAGAGCCTGGATATAAAGGTACGTCAAAATACTTCAATACATTCTGAATGCCCATGATTTTGGCAACAGTGACAAAATACTCAATTTGTCGTCTCTCGTACCTCTGGATTGTTAATTTTTTCCTAAAATTGTGAGATCATTCCGTTGAAATCTTCAGCGTTTTGCTTCAGTTGATTCTGGTTCCCGTTTGATTCCAAACCAAAAATATGTTTTCGTACTCCTTCTTAAATTGCCATTTTTGTCCTCTGGGGGTAAGCTGAACTTTTCAACTTCCTTGAAGAAATAGGTGAAACGTTAATCCTAGATATTCCGGTGTTAAACAATTCATTTAGAATGGAGAAACTCGGTGTAAAGCATTCTCTAGACGAAGCTGATGCTATTGATGTAGGTGACGGTACCTCTTCCAGATAGTTCCTTGACCCAGATGGTTGTGGTTCTTCAACTAGTTCTGCATCTTTATAGATGTTAATGTTCACATTGTTAAATAATAGACACGAATCACAAATTAAGATAGACGTGCCTAAACGAACGAGTTTTGTACCTCATTGAGTTCAGTGCATCGATCACTTTTTCAGTAAGTTTACGGATGTTTTTTGAGCACTGTGTGCCAGGAAATGGTTTACAAAACTTTGGAAATCTTGTTGACATTTAAATAGTACTTTATATCACAAATAATAACCAACAGGGTGTCTCACAATAGGTGTCACTAAAACAAAATGGGATTACATCAAAACAAATCAACCAAATCATAGCATTTATTTTTCATTTGAGAGATACATGTTGTAGAAACAAACTATATTAAGTCAATACGAATCTCTCACCCTTTTTATTGATAACGTTGGGCAAACGTTTTGTTAACCCATCGCAGCTGGCACGCACGATTTCCTGAGGAATTTGGTCCCAAATACCAACATAATGTTTCTTGAATCGATCTTAAGGAAGGCCTTTCGTAAGTAGTCAAGTGGGTTGAGGTCCGGTGAAGATGCAGGCCATTCTTCGCTTGTGATGAAATCGGGCAAATTTCCACGCTTGTGTCTTCTTTGCCTTGTGCGCTGGAGGTGAGTCCTGTTGGAAACAATATGGTGTATTTCCATACAGCGTTGAAGCATGAGGAAGCAGATGGTTCTTCAAAACCTGCTCGATGAAATATTCAGTGTTGATTTTGAGGTTTGATTCTATGAAAAGAAGAGGAAGTTTTCCTTTTCGTGATACGGCGCCCCATACCATGATTTTCGATACATTCTGATAGCGTTCTACAGCTAGTTTATCTCTTGGAATATTGGCAAGATTTTGGCCATACATACGATCATTTTGTTGATTATGACTGTCCTGAAAGAGGAAGAGCTTTTCATCCGAAAATAAATTCTCGCAGTCACCGTGCCGAACCAAAAGATTTCTGGTTCCTTGGACCCTGGCCTGCTTTTGACGCTCCGTCAACCCATGAAGCCGTTGTTGCTTGTACGGCTTGCATTCCAGATCATGTCTGAGGAGCCTGTTCATTGAAGCAGGGGACATTTGAAATTGTTGTCTTATTCGATCCCTCACACATTTGATCTTTTGCTTCGTTCTGGCAGAACGTCTGGCACCTCCTTTGTGTTGAATATGGACATTTCCAGTTTCTTTGAACCGTTTCAAGGTACGAAAAACAAAACGCTTACTCACTCCGAATTGCTTAAGGCTATTGAATATCTGACACCGTCTAAGCTTTTACAAATTGCTTGCTCCCGTATGGCTTCCATGGTAGCTGATAAATATAAACAAACGGAATTGCTTATTTATCTTCAACGATAAGCTGTCAATTCCGCTGTTAAAATTACCCCGCCGAAATAAACCAAGACTGAAAAAAGGTGACACGTATTGTGAGACACACTGTACATTCCAACGGGTATACATAAAGCTTCCAATACTGGGTACCAAACATTCATTCTACCAATATAAGTGATTGTCCTGAGATCCAGAGGAAATTGTTCGTCACTGCATATACACTTGGGATCCCCACTGGAAATCAAAGCTTTAAACGGGGCAGAATACAAATGTTTTCTGAGTTTAAAAAATGAAGTTTAAAAATCTCGAAAACGGTTAGGAAATTAATTCCATGCAGATTTTTTGTTTAAAATTAGCCCATGATTTGCCATCGAACACATGTGGTTATTTGGAAATAATCAATGTTTTCGAAATATATACAAAATAGTTTGTTCAGAAACTTTTTAGTTCAAAACTTCTCTATCCAGCTGAATGAAAATGCGCATTTAGATGTCTTGTTTTTTTGTGGTAAGAAATTGGCGAAAAAATAAAAGTTAAGTATTCTTATATTTGATTTGTTATCTATTTTTTACTATGGACCTTCTTTTCGAACAATATTTTCTCCTTCTTCTTTCTTAGTATTACAAGCTTATTGCTTTCACACTTCGCTTATTGCTTGTTCTCAACTTAGTGTTCTTAATGCCCTTCCACAGTTTTTAACTGACAGCTTTCGATGCCAGGTACCACTTTTGCATTAGTATGATGGTGTGGCAAGTACAATCATAACCTATGCCCAGGGAGTCGAGAAATTTTCCTTAACGAAAGCAGCGTCCTTATCGACTGAGCTAAGGGAGGACCCGCTCTAGCTAGAGCAGCTAGAACTCTAGCTAGAACTAGAGCAAACTAAGTCCAATCAAAATTCCGTAAGTCGCGGTTTCAGCTTTTGCGTAATATCTTTACCGAAGGAAACGGATACACGTTTCAGGGGTTCAGGTGAATCGGAGAAGCTTTTCGGTTTTATTGAGAGGAAGGGTTAACATCCGGTGAACCATGTGGTGGAAAGTGGCCATTTTATGCTGAAAAGAGTGGTTTGAAGTGTAAGGGATGACTCTTTGGGTGTTTGTGGGTTTTCTGAATATTTGAAACTCTAAAGATGATGATGACAATAATACTCTCACCACTAGAAGATCGAGGAATGGAAGTTTCCCATCATTTTTTAATTCATGAGTGAACTTAATGTCTTTGTGGAGATTGTTAATTTCTTGAAGATTTAAGGGGAGATCCTCTTGTTTCACTACAGCGAAGACATCGTCGACGTATCTCCACCAACCAGTTGGAAGTAATACTTTCGCTTTAAGAATTGTTTTCAGATTTGCCATAAACAGTAACAGTTTGCCAGTTTAGTAACTTCGAATTATTTCCGGTGTATATGCTGTTGTCATTATCAGGGTTAAGAACACCCTTCACTATATCATAATCCTTTAGAATTTCGTCGTCTTCTGCTTCTTAAGTTCGAGGTTCGTGAATTTTCTTAGAAATGCTTCGTAATTTATCCTGGAGTATAGATAATGGCATCTTCATCATCGCTATCTACCAGATTATACATGTTCCAGGATTTCCTTATTGCTGTGAGCCAACCAAAAAATAGCATCTTTATGGTGATATTTTTTTACATTTTCGTGGAATTCTCCTGTTCGGGCCATCATCTCTTAAATAAGAGTTTTTCGGTAGTGTGCTTTGCCCATATGTGGTGGAACAAGTTGAACATGTTAGGAGATAGAAATATGGTCCAGGTTTTTCCATCTACGGTTTGTAATTCTCCGCCATTGAAATAAGCAGGACTATTATCAAGAACTAACAGAGCCCTAATAGGCCGATTTTTTTTTTTTTTTTTTTTGTTGGGGCGTAAAACCACTGCGTCCACTGAGTTGAACTTTTGTGGTATACCCCTGTTTACTATACTAATTCGCATCTTTCAGCTAGATCACCATTTGTCAAGTGACCAGCCTAAGACGCGTCTCCCAGTCAGGCAAAATTGAGTTTATAAAACCCACCACCTTTCCAAGATTTGCAGTCCAAATTTCTTTAGGTTGCATATAGCCACTGTACAGAAATTTAAGTCTGCTCTTGTACACAGCATCACAACTGCAAAGCAGATGTTCCGAGGTTTCACGTTCCATGTTACAGAAACGACAGATATCATTCTGAACCTGGCCAATGTTTTTCAAATGATATCTACTCGGGCAATGTCCGGTTACCAGGCCAGTATAGGTACAAAGGACTCTCTTATTGAGCTCCAGAAGCTTTTTACTAATTGTAACATTTGGAATTATAAACCTTATCGCTTGAGAACACTTTGTGGTGACCAACCAATTGGTCATCACCTTTTGCTCTTCCCAAGATTTTAATTCCATTTTATGGCACAGTATGATATACCGCAGAATGGTTCTAGGCCAATAAACTGTGCATTTGAACCTTGTTTAGCAAGCTCGTCTGCCCTTTCATTACCTTCAATGCCGCAGTGTCCCAGAACCCAGAATAAATTTACCGAGTTCTCTTGGTACACCTTTCGCAATGAAAGAATGCATTCCCAGACAAGTTTAGATGTACATTTATAATTACTTAACGCTTTGAGTATCTATATTTTCTCTTCAGACAAACGTTAACACATTTTATTATAGCGAAGATCTCCGCTTGGAAAACCGTTGGATAGTTTCCCATCGCCACTGAGATTTCTACCCCAGGGCCGAAGATTCCTGCTCCCGTTTTTGTTCCAATGTTTGACCCATCTGTGAAGAACTTTATGGCGCCATGGCAAACAGTGGGACCTCCGACTTCCCCATCTATACGTGACGTTTCACATATGTTGTAAGGGATGTCATGGTTTTCCACAGGTTTCATCCAGTCTCCATTCATATACATCACTGGCCGATTTTGAAAGCTTTGTGAAATGCTCAGGTGACCGACTAAGTCACCAGACTTGAAAGTTTTCAACCGTTTAAGTCTAAGCATACGCTTTTCCGCTTCTAGTTGCACGTATTCGTGCAAAGGCAGCAGATTTAGAATTACATTCAACGCATTTGATGGAGTGCTGCGCATCGCTCCCGTTATAGCAATGGACACTAGCCGTTGAAGTTTTGTAAGCTTTTTCTGTGCAGTAGCCTCTTTTGTTTTTGGCCACCACACAAGGGAAGCATACGTTACTTTTGGACGTATTATGGATGTATAAATCCACATTATCATTTTTGGTCTTAGACCCCAAATGTTTTTGAGCATATCCAGAAAGCACTGGTTGCCTTACCGATAACCCATTCAAGATGAGCATTCCAGTTCAGTTTGGCATCCAGTATCACTCCTAAGTATTTAACCTGTTCACTAAGATGGACCTCCTAGCTGAAACGCTTTTAGACTAAACTTCCTTTTCCTAGTGAAAGGTACAATAAATACAATAGGCCGATTATATTCATCCAAAAATCTGGTGACGCGAGGCACACATTACTCAAAAACCATTGTTTCAACAAAACTCTTGTCATCCAAGTATTATTAGAAGCCGAGTAATATACAGGAATTTGCCGAACATACTTCAGTGCCCTTGGTTTTTGAGATTTACCAATCAACATTAATGGAAGCTTCAAGAATCCATCCATGTTGGAGCATGGCATGAGGGCAACTCGTTCTTTTGATACCTTCCGTCCCGGAGCACAAGAAGCATCTTTATCGACGAAAATGGTAATTGGAGTGTCCTTAAAGTACAGGCCACTTTCATCCGCGTTGAAAATCTGGGATGGTGACGGTTGCTTTTTTCTTGTAGTTTTTTTTCCGAAAATTTGTTGACGTAATCTTCTACAGCCGCAACATTTCGCTACAGTTTCTCTCCAATGATTTTGAACAAACAAATGTCATGTCTTTGGATGAACTCATGCTATGCTAGATAAATGCCAAAACAGTACGATGTTTGACCAGCTATTTTCAATAAAATTAATATATTTACCGATCCTTCTGATTTTCTGCTTTTTCTCTGATTTTCTGCTTCGCTGGAATCTTCGATGTCTGCCAACAAACTCAACGCAAATCATCGAACGCTTGGTTCCAGCTGTTTGACAGATCATACTGCCTCAATGGCGTTCTCCGACCAATTTTGACACCTTCGAAGCAAACAGAACAAGGACAAATCTGATCCAAATCAGGGCATTTCATTGCAAAATACAAGTATTTGAATCAGCATGCGACAAATCATTTAGAACACATCTGTTCGATCCGCAATGGACCGCATGTGTATCGAGAAAATCCCGCAGCTCACTCCAAATTCCAATCAATACAAAACGACCACGCTTCTCCATCGTTCCGCAAATCGAATTTCCATCCGTGCATCCAATCAAACGACTCTCATGTGTACTATTTCCCATTTTTCTCATTTTCAGTCTCATACTACACGGAGAACCCAAACTATCCAAAATCAAGTGTGAAAGTACTCAAAATTAAGTACTCTGTTAGGACTACTATTTTGGATATAATTTATTCTCACTGGTAGGTGGTTTTAACTCAACCCTGAACTATGATTGAAAAAGTTTAATTTTACCTACAGCAAGGTATTTCAAAGAAGTAAGTTTTCAATGTACGCGAGAGCGCACTTTCGCGAAACTATCAAATCGGAGTGTTGGGCTGTCACTTTGTTTTGGCTGAACATTTTTGAAGGCCATTCAATCAACAATGGTGGAAAGAAGTTGGGTTTTTTCGTACCGTTTCTAGTGTTTAGTTTTAGATTGTCTAGTGTCCAATTCAAAATTTAACGCGATTGAGGTGCCTACAAATGATATGGAGCAATTAAAGAAAATTATGGATTCGGGAAGCTACAAAAAATAACCGGTAAGTGTAATTATTTCATTTATTCAAGTGCCCATTTTTATTGTTGTCGCTTTAAAATTTTAGACATTCCTGCATTGATGAGTGTGAAGAAACCATCAATTGCAAGTTCAAGGTGTTGGAGGAATACATTAGCAAAAAAACAACCATTTTGCTGAAATGACCCCAGACCCCCCGAAGATGTAATGTACTCGTATGTACGTAATGTACGAAGATCTAATGTACTCGGAATTGTAAACAAATACATTTCATTTTATTTAAATTTATATTTTCTATTATTGAATTTAAAGAAAGAAAGCAAGTTTTTGAAAAATATTTTCCAAAATGAAGACTCAAATTTGGATTATTTTTACTGTCGATTAGTTTTCAACAAACAGTTAATTTCACTCAGCATCGAGTCTTTCCAAAATACTCAAAATTGGATACTTCTTAAAAAACTCAATTATGACTGGTTTTACTTTGCTGTCAAGATGAGTGAAAATGACTTAATTTTGGATAGTTTGGTTTCTCTGTGTATAGAATCAAAATCCTCCATGATGCGATGTGATGAAGACGGGGTGTGAAAAGATTACGAAAATCGAGATTCACACCATCACCAAGCAGCTGTGCGTCCGGGCCATGACCCGAAAACTCCGCACGGAGGACCGGCCTACTGCTTGCTACCCAGTGGCGCACTCTGCTATGCTGATGATGTGATGACATGGGGACAAGAAAAAAAGAAAGAAAGAAACATCATCCCAGCTTGCCGTGAGCTTGACCATCAGGATGGCATATTGGCGTCGTCGCCTACTCATCTCGCTGTTCCTCTCCAAGCGGCGGCATTTATTTTTAGAACTATAACGATTTTGTATTATTTTCGCAATGGGGCAGCTCGGCCCATTATCGTCGTCATCGATCATCCCTCGAGGAAACAGGATCCAAGCCAACCAGACACTCTCTTACGCGGCATATCGATATCGCCTCCGATGCGTGTCTGAATCCGAATGTCAACAGTCAACCTGGATGGGAGCAATGTAAACAAAGAAAACAAGTGTTCCCCTCGGACTTACCTTGGATCGGGCAGGACAATCTTCTTGCTGGCACGGGCCGCTGGCATGCACTTGGATTTCTCCATCGCCATCAGATAGCTGACATCGGCCAGCACTGCTTCGAGATCCGCCATTTTGGTTGGTGGAGGATTTGTTGTTGTTTTGCTTCTCAACTAACCAAAACCGACCGACCGACCGACCGACCGTCTGACAGACCGAACTCAGGGATTTGGCTCACTGTCGTCTGGTGCGTTGGTGTGAGCGAGTCTTCTCTCTTCCTTTTCCTTTTTTTTTTTTCTATCTCGCGGTTCCTTTCGTCAGCGATGATAATCTTTTTCACGGATCACTTTGACTCCAGCTCGAATCGACGCAGAATTTGTCACCACTTTCGCCACCAAGTTTACATAGAAACGGCCTTTGATGACACACTAGCTTTACTCTGTGCTCTCGTTTTGTCAGGAGCTTTTTTTCCCGGAACTCGCTCTCGCCTTTTCTGCAAGATGGGAAATTATAACAACAACAACAACGACAAGTGATGGATTACAACAACGACAACAAGTGGGTCTTCGGGAAAATCTTCTCCAAATGAATTCAAAGTATGCGGGCAATTCTTTCTCGCCTCATCGGCTATCTTCACTCTTCCCGAATAAACAATCGAATCGAAGCTCAGCTCTTGGCTCTGGTCTCTACACCCCGTTCGAACCGCACTTCAGCACTTCGCTTTGGACCGCACAATCAGGAAGAAAAAAAAACCCTCAAACGCGCGCCTGGCGCTCTTCATTTGCTCTGGATAAACACACACGCGGCGCGAGATGCGAATCGATTTTGGCCTGATTACGAAGATTTTTCCTCTCGACTGCCGCCAGCGCGAGCTCAGCGGGAAAATCCCTCCGAAAAGAAACAAATTTCTATGGAATCTTCGCTCGTTCCCCGGCAAAGCTCACCAGCCGCCACCCACTCGCTACGTCACTCGTCCTTTTCTCAGCTGACTAGATTGCTTTTTCCACCGAACCTCTTCCGGCACTCGCTCTCGCCGTTTTCTCGCTCCACGGGGTGTGCGTGTGCAAATTTTAAATGATGTTTAGGCGAGCAACAATTTCTTTCTCCCGCCTCGGTGGTGCGGCATAAACAAATGAATGAATGGAGGAATTCAGATCTGCTTCTTTATTGAAAGGGGAGGCAAATGGCATCTATACCGAGCACAACAACGCACAAACCCACCCGCCGCGAGGCTATCAACAACAACAACAACAACAACGCAGCAGTGAGCAGCAAAAAACAACACTCATTTACGAACGACCGACGCTCTCCCGATCGCAGCAAGCCGAACCGTTCTCTCGCGATATTTTTCTTTTCTTTTGTTTGGCGAATGATCACACACGCGAGAAAGTCACTCACTGCCTACTGACTGACTGACTGGAATCGTCGCGATATTTTTTTTCTCCCCCGAATGCGTCCGCTCGATTCGAGTGTGCGTGCCTCGCGGTATGTCAGTGGAATTGCAATTTTTTTCCTTCTTCTCCTCTAGCCTCCCTTCGACGATTAGAACCCCAGGGTCAATCGCCAAGAGCACTCACTGCAACCCGCCCGATTCGGCCGATTCACAACTTCCTTCAAATCAATTCGAAATGCGTTGACATTTTCTTCCTTGCTTCCCTCCTTCGAACGACTCTGGCTTATCACTGCGTGATTGATAAATTCATTACTCACTCCACACAGTCGTCGGGCGGCCAGAAAAGCGAGTCATATTCGTCTACACTCTCTCTCTCGATAGTGGCCTTCTCGCGTCCCACACACAGATAAACGGGAACAAGTGAGCGTAGCGAAGTTAAGTTAAGAAAAAAAAAAAAAAAAGTCCCACACCTCATAAAACCAGTGCACCGAGCATTGCACGTAGGTACTGAGACTCCGGTTGGCCAAGGAAAATAAAAAACCTGTCCGTCTGCAGCAAAAGAACCGATGGGGACCGGGTCCAGAGTGCAAAAAGAAAAGAAAAAAAAAAACCTTGTACCTTAAGGCCAAACCACAGAAATGGCACACATATCGCGAGTTCTGCACTCACTCTTACCACTTTACTTGCAGAACACTTTTCCACTTCACACCGAACGAAAAACCACCGGAAATTTTCCCTATCTCGCAACCAATTTCACCAATTTCGTGCACCGTATCTAATTTTCCGACTTTTTTAGAAGTTCTATTTTCTTTCTTTACAACTTTAAAACCGAAGAAACGCAGAAGGCCGTGTGCCGTGTGTGCAGAATCCACCTTCCAAACGCGACAAACTCTGCTCACTCACTGAACCGACCGACCGACTGCGTTTCGATACGATTGGAGTCGGCTCGGCTCCGTAAAATGCGGGGAACTCTCTGCTGGGTGGTTGATGGGTGTTGAGAGTGAGAGAGTGAGCTATCATCGATCCCCATCCGGTGCTATGAGAGTTATCGAACGAAGGGGGTGGGTGGGAGTTGAGGGGTGAAGTGGAGCTCTCAGTGTTGTTTCGTTTTGTGATGGATGATTTTCGATCGCTTTTCTGTCAGTTGGTCGGTATGTGTCGGGGGCGCTCCGGTTCGACTGGGAGATGGTAATCTCGCTTAACTTATGAATTGAATAATTGTGGATGTGGTGTAACGTTGTGAGTGCGAAAAGTTGATGCGTCACGAAATATGTTTGCATGCATGAACGATTAACTAACACAGTTGTAAGTTTTGGAGTTACTTCTTTCGAATTTTTCTTGCTCTGAATTCAGAATCAATCACCTATCAGTAAGCCCTCAGACCAATCAGGCTAGATCGCCTAGGATCTGACAGTGGAGAACTAATGATCCGTGCTAGAACTCTTGGATTTAGATCTTTCAGAATTCAGATCGTCAGGCTAGTCTCCTGCACTCAAAAAACAATGCACCATATGTTTAGGTGCAATCACTTACCTAGATTTGGGCAAGGGCCGAGTTGTTTGCTCTGTATTGGTGCTGCACATAGTTTTTATTAAATGTGGTCAGATACTTTTCATGACCCATAGAAGTAATTAAAGATATGTGCAATAAATATAGTCTTTAAGTGCAACAGCTGAATAGATATTAATTATAGTGTAAATGGATTACATTAACTTGTCTAGCAAAGTTCAAATGAGTTTTTCAATACGTTTTATGTGCAAAAGTGCATGGATTTTATTTTCATATAAAGGTTAGTATTGGATTTTTTGTATCTTTTCATGTAATAAAAAAAATGTGAATTAAGAGGTTTGTTTATCAAAATATAAAATATTTTTTTTGTTTACTTATATAAAATAACACTATTTGTTTCGCTTACATGGTATCACGCAGTTACATAAATTACATTTATCGCGTTCAGCAGCTCTTCTGCGGGGATGAAAAAAATGCTCGGCAGATTCTGAAATATTCAAAATAAACACTATTAGCATAGCAAGAAAGAACATCTATAGTAATTTATTACCTTCGAAAAATTCAATGAATTCCTTTAGCAGACCAAGTATCTCAACCACCACAGGAGTAAACTTCTTTTGCTTCTCAATTTTGCAGTTTTTTCTTCTACTCAGCAAAGCAGCTGATTCACTTTTCGCGCCCGGATTGTTATTTCGTTTTAAGTACGAGAGATGGATAGAATTGGGCAAAGTGAAAACACACTTGAATGAGATTTCTCGCTCCATTGAAAATTATGTGCGGACCATATCAATCTCATTGGAAACAAACCTGTGTATTAAGTGACGGGTGTTAAAAATTATGTGCGGCAAATGAGAAATCATGCTAGCTCCAATGATTTCAATTCGAAACAAAAATCGACATGATTTAAGTGCCAGATTTTAATAATAAAAATTATTGATTTATTTTCAGTGTAGGATCTAGCAATGGGAAACTGATTGATTTATCTCGGAGACAAAGTATAATGAACAACCTCGGATTAACTACGAGTCAATCACCTATCGGTAGCCCTCAGACCAATCGAGGCTGGATCGCCTGAGATCTGACAGTGGAGAACTAATGATCCGTCGGACTCTTCAAATCAAACCTATCAGATTTCAGGCCGTCAGGCTGGTCTCCTGAGGATCTGACAGGTGGAAACAGATTGATTTGTTTTAATGTTAGGATTGTAGGAAAGGCCTTCGAAAAAGTACTTTTGCTAATCCGTTTGGTGGTCCGTATACAAGTCACCTTCTTTATTCAAAACATTTTTCTTTTATACAATTTTTGAATTCTTAAACACTAACTTATCGCTAAAGAGTAACAGAGATAGATAAAAACGCGTGTGATCGTTCTAACATATTTTCCTATCTCGGTCGTTCCAGTATTTAACATTCCTTTGGTCTCTACTGGTCCAATCCTGCATAGTCCCTATTTTGACAATCTTGCCTTTGTTTATATAACAATCTTTGCTAGAGCGTTCGATCGTAAAACTTGCATGCGAACGCTCCTATTCCAGACCAGTAAGAGAACGATCAGATAGAGTTTTCCCGTTTTCTTTTTCTCTAAAGACCCCGCACGGCTCAATGCATTTGTTTACACTCTAACAGCCGAGCTCATACCGAGCGCAGATGCGCGCGCCTTCTTGTGCATTTCCTACGCTTACGCCACCACGTTTTGTGATAAGAGTGAACCGAGAATTTTCAATCTAATTTACGACCTGCGGAGGGAGCGTGGTGGCATTTTTGACTGTACTATCGCCTTTCTCTCCCTTCGCGGGTTTTGAAAGTACAAGAGGTCAGTGCTATATACATATATTTATCGTTATCAAATATTATTGTGGGCCATGCGTGTGGCGATTAAAATATTTGGTGTGAAATTTGATGTTGTGTTTGCTAATCAATGATACAATTATTGTAGTTTAGATTAAACATTGTCGCGTTCGTAACAACAGTCATTTAACGATCGATTTCCAAAATGTTTGACCGATCGATCGGGACATTCTCTACGCGTCACTACTATTAATTTTGAACATTAAACTATTGAAAATACCGCAAATTTAAGGTGATGTCTTATAATTTCATTTTTCAGAGTAAATTTACTAAATGCACAGTATTTCCATAGACTAACTCTTATTGGTATTTCCCTATCACTGAATTCAAGTAAAGGTATCGTGTTCGAAAGAAATTACTTTTTCTATTCCAAACCCATGTTAAATTCTGTTTACTGCTACGGAAAAGTAAAGAATTGAAAAGAAATGTCTGCAGCAGTATCCACCTGAAAAGATCTAAAAATAAAATTGGAAATCGTAAAGTGACAGCTCCCATTAGTTTGAGTGGGAACCTTACAAATTCCAAATTTATTTTTCGTTCTTTTCATTCCTCTGCAGCAGAAATTTCTTTTCGATTCTTTACTTTTTCGTTTCAGTAAACGGAATTTAACATGGGTTTAGGATAGAAAGAAATTTCTTTCGAGTACTGATACCGACCTTAGGGGCATTATTATTACAGTAGTCATTTTAATAAACTGTTTTACACACCGGACACATCTAAATAAGTACCAACTAAAATTTACCGCAAACAATTTGCAGTATGTTTTTAAAGATTTTCCTAAGCTTGCAATTTTTTTATCTAGTTCATTTATTTGGTAGGCTCAATTGCGTTAGCTTTACGGAGCCCATTATTCATTGTTTTTTGATATAATGAATGACTTAGTTCTAGCATTAGTATCCCAAGTAACAAATTCAATTTTAAGGTACACTTGAAGAAGTTTTCAAGAATCATTTGATAAAACCACGCATAAAACTAGATATTCTACATAACATCGATAAAACAGCCATAAAATCCTCATAAGTTCAAAAAAGCCCATACTACAGGAGACTATTTCCTAAGATTCGCTTAAAACTTGATAGTTTTATCGGTACATATTTGTAATGACCTTCAAGACATGCTTAAAACTATGATAAAACTACCACCAGTTATAATAGTTTTATGTACATTAATTGTTATTTTATATATTCTCCGTGCGAGGAGTAACGATTATGATGTTGAAGGAGATGTTCGCTCATCACCATGAGGCACCAAGGGTGAACAACAATGTTTTTGGCAAGAATTGAAAGATATGAAGAGAAAGTTTTTGATAGTTCCGCTAGTGTGCGGCAGGCTCGGAAACATAGCAGATGTTTTAGGAAAATTGAGCGAAAAGGGCATGTGTACAGTGGTACTCGAACCAACGACATTTTTGCCTAACATCCCACTGCGGGGTAGGTTAAAGCACGGACTAAGTCCGCCACTTCAACAGGCAAAAATGTCCGGTTGGAAGACGCTCATGTACCACTGTGGCTTGTATAGTTATTCTAGCGATCTATTGTGTGCACTCTGTTTACTGATGCGCACATGGGAGAGGAACTCTCTCCTTTTTTGGGTTTGTTTTGATTCTGCACCGACTGACGATCACTAAAGTTTTTCTCGTCGTCTCCAACGTAGAGACCTCGGAGAGAAACACCGTGAAGCGATGCAGAAAAAAGGAGAGAGTTCCTCTCCCATGTGCGCATCAGTAAACAGAGTGCACTACAATAGATCGCTAGAATAACTATACAAGCCACAGTGGTACACGGGCGTCTTCCAACCGGACATTTTGCCTGTTGAGTGGCGGACTTAGTCCGTGCTTTAACTCACCTGGTGGGATGTTAGGCAAAATGTCGTTGGTCGAGTACCACTGTACACATGCCCTTTTCGCTCAATTTTCCTAAAACATCTGCTATGTTTCCGAGCCTGCCGCACACTAGCGGAACTATCGAAACTTCTCTTCATATCTTTCAATTCTAGCCAAAAACATTGTTGTTCACCCTGTGCTGCCTCATGGTGATGAGCGAACATCTCCTTCAGCATCATAATCGTTACTCTCGCACGGAGTATATAAAATAACAATTAATGTAATGTGAAACCATAAATGGTGGTAACCATTAATTATACTGGTGGGGACCAGTATCGCATCGCTTCACGGTGTTTCTCTCCGAGGTCTCTACGTTGGAGACGACGAGAAAAACTTTAGTGATCGTCAGTCGGTGCGAATCAAAACAAACCCAAAAAGGAGAGAGTTCCTCTCCCATGTGCGCATCAGTAAACAGAGTGCACACAATAGATCGCTAAGAATAAACTATACAAGTCACAGTGGTACATGAGCGTCTTTCCATGCGTCAATTTTTGCCTGTTGAAGTGGCGGACTTGTTCCGTCGCTACACCACCGAGGGATGTTAGCAAAGATTGACGTCCATGGTTCGAGTACCATTGGATACATGCCCTTTCGCTCAATTTTCAAAAACATCTGTTAATTTTCCTACCTGCCGCACTCTGACGGACCTTTCAACACTTTCTCTTCACATCTTTCATTCTAGCCAAAAACATTGTTGTTCACTCTTGGTGCCTCATGGTGATGAGCGAACATCTCCTTCTACATCATAATCGTTATTCCTCGCACGGAGAATACATAATATAACAATTAATGTATGATGTACATATTTTTTTTTACTGATAAGCGTAAGTCGACAAGGAACAAAAAAAAACGAAACTCTAACATAAATATGAAAGTTGCTAAACGATGTTTTGAGAGGAGGATCAAGTATAAAATTACTTATAAGGCAAATTACACTTATAAATGATGTAGTTTTATGGAGGTTTCTTCAAGTGTTCTTTAATCACTCTTAAGAACTGTTTATTAATCAAAACCACCTTAACTTGGAAAATGTACTGATAAAACCAAATAAATTCTGTAATGCTTTGATAAAACTACTATAAAACATGAATAAAACCCATTTGAGTTTGAATTGTTACTTGGGATGACTTGGGCCGTTTACTCGCGCTTTACCCGAGGTTAACATTGGTGACATTTTTTTGGGATGGATTGAAAAGAGGAACTTGGGAATGGGATGCTGTAGTCTCATCAGATAGTTGTCCCCAGCACTCTAACAATGTGCGGTATGGACTGGGCTCCTTTTTTGTGTTCGGCCGAATGTGGTTACCATTGAGCAACGATGAGACTCCTCAGATATTGGAACAAAACAAACACAAACTAATAAATAAAGAAAAAAGAACGCAAGCAGATTAAACTCTTATACTAGACATTTCAAAAACACATAAATCGATTGCATACAGCACAGATCGCGAGATCCCAACAACTCTCTTATAGGAACATAAGGTTGTCTTCCTTGGGCCTCTAGGGTATTCAAAAGCCGTGTTCTGGTGGCGTAATTATCCGCGCATTGCTAGACTGTGTGATCGATGTCGTCATAACCGTTTCCACACCGGCAAAGATTGCTGTCAACGAGGTTAATTCGATAGAGTTGTACATATAACTGGTAATGGTTGGACATAAGTCTGCTCATCACACGGATAAAATCACGGCTAACGTGCAGGTCCTTAACCCATGCCCTCGATGAAACAATAGGAATAATGGAATGTTACAGCCGTGCTAGATTTCCGGTGCCCCAATCGGTTTGCCAACTTGAAAGGGTACTCTGACGTACTGAATGGTAAAATTCATCGTGTGAGATTTATCTATCATACAAATCGCCTTCCTGGGCGCCCACCTTTGCGTGCGACTCCGTTTTCTCATTGCTTAGGATTGAGCAATGTTGGTGGTGAATTATCGCCATAATATTAAATTTTGTTTCCTTTGCAAATCACGTGTGTTTCATATGGAAGTGGCCATAATAGAAACACATTTGTAGACAAGTGGTGCAAAGAATCTGAAATTTTAAGGAAAATGGATTAAGTCTATGGAGACGTACTATTTAATGGTGATCTACTAAACGTACACACTTAGAAAATTTTACAGTATTCGGTAATTTTTTACCGAACTTTCAACAGCTGAACGTTCGGTAATCCGATTTACCGGATTTCGGTGAAATTTTACAGTATTCCGGTACAAAAATTACCGGAACTTGTCAAATTTTACCGAAGTCCGTAAAATTGGATTACTGAACTGTTCAGCTGTTGAAAGTTCGGTAAAAAACTACCGAATACTGTAAAATTTTCTAAGTGTGTAGCTCTTATGATTTCTGTTAGAAATAATAATTGACTAACAATATTGGGTTCTATAAGAAATTCTGTTTGAAACAACACTGGTGATATATCATTGCATTAAACTAAAACAATGTGTGGTTGTATTTAATACAGAAGAAATGTTGATTCTAATCATTGCGTTCAATCACTCTGTGAATAATATTTCTCTGTGTGTAGCTTACATCAAATGCACTTGGTACTGCGCCTGTTGTTCTATGTTTTTGACGTCATGAATTACTCGTACACGACGCGCCGATGCACTGTACGGATCAAAAGTAGGAATGGGTGATGTCGAAGCGATTTTGACAGAATCGATATTTTTACCTCGATAAATCGATTTTTTGCATCTGATCTTTTTGTTCGATGTTTGACAACATCGATTTTTTTAGTGGTGAAATTGGTGTTCTATTAATTTGAGATTTTTCCATATTACTGAGTGGAAGAAGTTGATAGATATCGATCAAACCTTGCAAAGGAGAATATGTAACACCCAACGGTGTTTTTAATATTTTGACAGTTTTCACTGCAGCTCAACGCCCAACCTGATTGACATTCCTCGTATACTAGTTGGCATTGACGGGACCGTTTATTGACGCGTAGACTGACAGTTGTTCATAGCATTTTACATGATGACTGTGCTGAGAACTGTCGTATAAAATCAAAATACCAAAAATCAAAAATAATATTGTTTCGATGTTGTTTTTCATCTTAACAGCTCAGACTTTTAATTTGGCCGTGATTTGGCCTAAAAGTAAGTTTCGCGCCGCACGCGGTACCGTGCAACGGATTCGTCTCCGGGAAGGCTTCAAGTCATACCGTGCCTGTAGACAACCAAATAGGGATCAAAAGCAGAACAGGGTGACCAGAATCCGTGCCAGAAAACTGTATGATCAGGTGTTGACAAAATTCGATGGCTGTCTCCTCATGGATGTTGAAACTTATATAAAGGCCGATTTCAAACAGCTGCCGGGACAAAAAGTATACTTAGCTACAGCTCGAGGAGATATTCCTACCAAATACAAGTTTGAGCTTGCAGATAAATTTGATAAATTTGCAGATAAGTTTGTTTTTGCATATAAATAAACTTAAACACATGATTTGGCAAGGCATCTGTAGCTGCGGTAGGAAGACAAAAGTTTTCATCACTGATAAGACATTTAATTCAGAGCTGTACAGAACGGAATGTCTGCGAATATTGCCATTCATCAGATCCCACAATGAACCTGTCATGTTTTTGGTCCAGATCTTTGCAAGCCGTCATTACAGTGAAAACAGTGGTATGAAACCAACGGGATTCAGTTTATACCGAAAGAACTCAACCTACCAAACTGTTCACAGCTCAGACCAATAGAGATTTTGGGCTGTTATGAAGAGGAAGCTGAAGGTGCATGGCAGTATCGTCAAAATCATCAATGAATTGAGAACCACGTGGAATAAGATTGCCTAAGCGATGGATGAGAATTATAAGCGCCGTTTGATGAAACGTATTCCGGGAAAAGTCCGCAAATTTCTTCGAAATCAAATTGATCAATTTTTTGTTTGTATTCTTTATCTAAAGTTCACATAAAGTCGAACATTTTAGTTAAAACAGAATCCTCTGTTCAGGACAAAAACCACTGCGGCCAGTAATTTGATCTATTGTAGTATCTAGAATACTATTTTGTTAATGTATATTCGAAATATGCGGTATAGTCTATGTTACAATTCTAAAGAGTCACCCATAATTGATACGTTGCGGATGCGTTTGCGTGAATTTGACAGTTTTCCCATAAGTTTTCTGTCAAATTTACGTCAACGCAACCGCAACGTATCAATTGTGGTGACTCTTAACTGGGCTACATCTTAGAATAATAAAAATATAACTAATAATAATTGCAGTAGGTTTATGTTATGCATTGCATAAAATACTGTTGCAATCTTTAATTAGATTTAAGTGATATGAATAAAACTTTGACCTGTTTTTGTGATACTTAATACATTTTGTGCTACTTACTTAAAGTTGAAAGACATTTGAGTAAACTTGTTGAACTAATATTTGTAACAGTTTTAAGCACATCCAGAAACCAGTAATAAATGCAGTACAATGAGTGCAATGTTTTTCGTTATCTTTATTATAGCCTGAAGTTACTTAAATGAAATTAATTGACTGATGTTTGCAATCTGTACTAATTTCAAGTTACCCAAATGAGAATTAAATATTAAATAACAGTTTTGTATGATTTTATAACGACTGAGAAATATGGTAGGGGGTGTCCGTGAGCGTTACGTAATTAAAGGGGGGATTCTGGTCACGTGTTACTTATTGTTAGGGGGAGAGGGGTCCAAAATCCCGTTTTTTAGCGTTACGTAATTTGTGCACAAAGCCCAACCACCCAAACACAATGATAACGGAACGGAAAACTGCAAATTTGACAGTTGCTGTAAATGACTTCGGTATGTCCAATTAGAATCGGCTTGGATCTGGCTAATATTGCATACAAATTTTGCAACCAAGCTGGAACACCAATATTCGACAAGGCTGTATGGGCAATTGACGGTTCCCACATTCGTATTAAATGTCCAACTTCTCTTTATGAGCAATATATCAACCGTAAACTAAGTTATTCTATCCAATGCCAAGCCGTTTGTGATAGTAACTACAAATTCTTTGACATATGCATAGGTTATCCCGGTAGATAATACACGAGTAATTTACAATACTTCACTATATTACAAGAGATTGTAGCCTCCTCCTGGTTACTACTTACTGGGTGATAGTGGTTATCCATGTAGCCTGTACTCAATTGCTATAGTAACTCCATTTAAGGAAACTGATGGGAGGAGGCTTGGTGGACTTAAAAAACGGTTTTATAATGTCCACAGTGAAGCACGAACCATTGTTGAGTGCGTTTTTGGTCAGATGAAAACGAGGTGGCGAAGTCTTTTTTTAATAAGGAACTGGAGCGGAACATACAAAACTGTATAAAAACTATTGAAGCGTGTTAGTTTTTACATAATATCTGTGTGGGTATGAACGATATAATAGAAGCTGATTTGAACGTACCAACAACAAACCAACAACCAATAACCAACAAAAGTAGTCAAAATGAAGCTGAATATCAACATGTTTCCGATACAGGAGAAGGTATTGCTTTTGGATGAATTCGAATCTATTTTAAATCAGTAGAACTCACGAAACAAGCAATATGGAATTTAACGCATCATTCTTTGTAGTGCAATAAATGTATACAAGGTAAATTGATCGTTTTTTACTTATTTTCCCATCAATGATGATCAAGTTGACAAAGGACAGCTTAAAATTCCGGTTGGTTTCGAATTAGCTATTGCTACGCTTCTCTCGCATATTACATAACTGAATCTGATGAACTGGAGTTGCCGAAAGGCACTGCTACTGATTTCAAAAGCACAAGACATTCTTTGCTTTCTTTCCTCTTCCGTTTGGATTCTCTTCGAAAACATACAAACATGTCCTGCTGCGAGTATCGCTTTTTCCTCTCATTGTCGAATTGTATCCTGTTTTCCGGATCTTTTATGCCAGGACTCTTTCGTAGTCAGAAGAACCAGCCACAGATGAAATGGTTGAATTTGTCATAGAGGCTTGACTATGCGTGTCGTCGGGAGTGCAGTGTTCAAATTTTAACCAAAACTTAAAAAAAATAGCCAAATGGTTCACAGCCTTAACACCTACCTCGTTTTTTTTCTCTGGCTTCTTAATTTAAAATTTAATTTGGTTTGAATCATACACGGAGAATCCAAACTAGCCAAAATCAAGTGTGAAAGTACTCAAAACCTAGGATGAAATATGAATGAAAAAGAAGGTTATCAAAGAGAGTCTCTCAATGTTAGATTCGCCCTAATGAAAAAAAAAACGGGAAATGTTAAGCAGGACGAAAATAAATGGTTGGAAGTTTACATAATGTGCTGCAATATATGTCCGAGAACGCTCCACGTACTCGAGAACAGAAAATACGCCCACACGCAGCATATGACCGAGAGCGATTATGATAAGATTTTTATACTCTGTTTAGCTTTAAGCAATGGATAAGACTTAAGTATAATGCGGTACAAATGTCACAATATTATATCAAAACGCCTTTTCAAACCTTAACGCTATGCTCGGTAAACTCGGTAAACGGTAATCGCAATAAAGTGCACATACCACTCAGCCAAATAATCTTAATAATTTCATAAGGTTGAACTTATGAACAATGCTATGGAATATCATAAGACTGACTTATAAATGGATTTTGTTACAGTGACTTCAGTCACTGGACCCATAACCTCAACGTTCAAGGTTCGAATTCAGGTTGCGCCATTGTTTTATTTTTTCGGCATCTTTATATTTCATAAGATAAATTTATGAAAGTCATACTGATTTCTTATAGCAAATAATCATAATGCAATCTTATGAATATCGAAAGTTTATTTCGCTGAGTGTACTCATTTATGGGTGAAGTTGACTTTACCAATATTTAAGTAAATTTGTATGTGCAAAAAAATATCAAATATGGGTAAGTAGTAACGTACCCATATGTGCACTTTTCGCGATTATGGATATTCTCCACCCATAATTGGGTAAACTGATCTTAGCGTGTAGGTAGGTACACTTTCGAGCGATTATCGGTACATTATAACTATCTTTAGGTATTCTCATCTTAGGAGCATCTCCAGGAAGTGTATGGTCGCTTACAAAAACTAGAACTGGATTTATAACACAGGGCAACTTCAGCAAGGCGTTCTAGTTGGATAATTTCGAAAAGTTTAATGTTAAAATTTAAAACTGGAATACTACGTTGTTCTATTTTTTGTTCAAATTTGAAACGCGTTTCATCCAAGTTATATTTTTTTGTTGTCATTGTGATAGTGTAGTGATAAGATTACCGAAAATAAGGTTTTCATTTTACCGAAAGTTAGGTTCTGGTAGCAAAACCTAAAGTATCGGTATAATTTACCGAAACAAAACGTTTGATTTTATTTATTTTTTCAGTAAAGTGGTATTACAGATTTTACACGCAGAAAATAATACCGTGATAACAAACATATTCCAGGTAAACTTAAACATAAACCTAGTTTATTCTGGCCGCAAACATAAACTTGCTTTATTTAAAACATATTCTATGTTTAAAACCAAGTGACATTCAAATCATATTCACTGGAGATAAATTCGTACCATTCGTCAGTCATTTTGAATGTCTTTTGCTATTTCGTGACAAATCAAAATATATTTATCGTCAATTATACACACACATTCAAGTCTTTAGGTTTAGAACAATATTTTGGAACTGCTGCTGAAGAGAGGGGTATGTTTGTTATATATTTCCCCAAGAGAAAAAATTTATAACTGACATATGAAATGAATCTAGAACAACAACACTCCTGGAGATGCTCTTAGCGTGATTGCAAGGGTAGCCTACACGGTAAGAAAAAGTACCGAAATGAGGTTAAACACAAGTAATTTGTTAATTATAAAACATTTACAGTGCAACTAAACCCAAAT
The DNA here is from genome assembly GCA_034211315.2 of Aedes japonicus. Taxonomy (NCBI): domain Eukaryota; kingdom Metazoa; phylum Arthropoda; class Insecta; order Diptera; family Culicidae; genus Aedes; species Aedes japonicus. The sequence continues at coordinate 1,217 of JASCZW010004022.1, read as the reverse complement.
CGCTTCAGTTTTAGTGCTATGTGTTTACGATAGTGAAATAGCCGTCATCACTCATCAGTCAGTCAGTCATCAGTGATTTGTGCAACTTAAGAGAAGCTAGTATGCAGCTGTATCAAGTAAGGCAGAAGTAATTTTTTGCTATTTATACCAAAGTAATATTGGACAATTGCTCTATTGAATGAGTAATCGTATACAGTTTTCCTCGCGGAATAATCGAACGGAGATATTACTCCGCCAAGGAAAGTGACAGCCCCATTCAGATTACACGAGCAGGCGTTACCTAACGTTACGAAGTTTACCTTCACTGAGCTGCATACAAGGTAAGTAATTCCGACAGTAAAAGCATTTCTTGACCATTACTTGTCCTATCTGAATGCACATTACTTTTCAGCTGCATACTAGTCTTAACGAAAAATAGAATAATTTAATTGCTTCTAGTGTGAATCGCCGGCTAATGAAAATTATTGTTCTTGTGAATTTCCCCTTCGATCGACACCTACATAGTTTTGAAATCAAATTATCGGTTGCGTAATTGGTATCAAACAAAAATAAATACCGATTAGGAGTAGTGTTGCGAGACTGAAACAATTTACGCGCATTTCCCCAAAATAAAAGTATGAACCATTTTGACCGATCCCTCTGATGTGCCAACGGATCGTTTTGGCTCGCTCCCGCCGCCTTCGATGCGTATGCTTCATGCACCAGTGTTCGTTAAGCATCGCATAACAACAACGGCAGCAGCAGTAGGCGCCGAAACGTCAACCGAACGGTACAATCTCACCGTCATCAACACTACTATCATCGGCAGCGAGTCGAACCGTCATCGTCATCCATTGAAAAGAGTGGCGGAGAAGGAAAATGGCGCGTGTTTGCGGACGGTCCGATTAACCGCGGAAAAATCGTATCAACCGGGACTGAACCAGTTCGGCAGCGGCGGTAAAGTGTAGTGCTATATCCGGAGCAGTGGAAAGTGTTGAAATTTGCGTGAAAAGTGCCCGATCCGGGACGAAAATGATGGTTGAATCTTTCCGGGGAGGTCACTTCTCTTGGATGGCTTCTTCGCTGCCGTTTTCCTGTTGATGTTGCCTTTTTGCGCGACCAACGATTGGCGGCTAGTCGGCACCAATACTATCGTCGCGGGGTCGATTTGTGATGGCACCAACACACCAACCGGGTGTTTTGTTGTGAAAACGGATGACCTCTCCCAGGTTGATAAA
>JASCZW010004021.1:0-41801 GCA_034211315.2 Aedes japonicus | reverse complement strand
AAGTAAGATGAATGTCTCACTGTTTTCATCGATGTCTCAATAGAACCGAGACTATCCGAGAAGATGAAATAATGGTCTATGTTAAGTTATTCCCAAAGCGAAATTAATTGCTGTGGAGATCAGCAACATATACGTAATAGGTCCTTAAGTTTCCGAAATGCTGATGGGTATTCATTGTAGACACTGAAACCAGTGGATCCATCAAATCGCGACCCATCAGTGAAACTTCTTCTATTGCAATTGACATGTTGGTAGTTTTGAATAAAAATATGGGGAACTAAAATAGGTCGAAGTTGATCTTGAACTCCTTGTATAATCTGTTTCGTGGTGAGACCATAATCATGGAGGAACTGTGCTAAGGGACGCGTACACTGATGACATATAGTTAATATAGATTCGTAAGAATCTAGACTGGGTACTCAATTCGAGCTTTGCTTCGCAGTTTTCAATCAGAAGGTGTTTATTGATTCCATACTTGATCAGTATTCTAGATGAGAGCTCCCAGAAGCGGTTCTGTAAGGGGTTTACTCTGGCCAGAACCTTCAGGCTCATATTATGCGTTGAGTTCTTTTTCTTACCTACAGGATGCAAAACGAACCATATTCAAGAACTGAAAGAATAGTTGCTTTATGGAGTTTTATGAGGTCTTTTGGGTTAACCCCCCACCATGTTCCGGAAATTGATCTTAAAAAAATGATCCTTTGTAGACATTTCTGTTTTGAATACGCGATGTGAGTCCAACTGGATTTTGAATCAAACGTGACTCCAAGGTATTTAAAAGTCAAAGATTGGGAAATTTTTCGTCCCAACAGCCTGAGGCGCAGTTGGGCTGGCAACCGCCTTCTAGTCAATACTACCAATACGGTTTTATGCGGTAAAAACTCGGTTTCCAAATTTCTGGCCCAGATGGACAGATTATTTAGGATTATTCTATTTTACAATGGTCTTTGCAAGATTGCCGCACATCGACCTCTAAAGGAGATCACAACATCGTCTGTAAGTTGTCTTAGCGTTCAATTTTTGACCAAGCAGTTAGCAGGGACTTCAATGTGATTCTTGGGGTAAGCCCATGAAGTAAACTATGGAAGTTGTCGGATTGCCTAGATTTAAGGTCATTTGTTTTTTGGACAAAAAAATATTCAAAATTTCTAAAACCAACAACTGTACAGACTATCTGCTTGTCTATCAATGGAAACTGAATTAAATGTGCCGTTTATATCCAGAAATACTGAAGCCAATTGATCCTTGTGCGCAAAGGCCAGTTGTATATCAGATGAAAGCAGCGATAAACAATCTTTTGTCCTTGCGTATTTTCTGGCAGGTTGTTTGATTCAACCCAACGGTCAAGTCTTGATTAGATCATTTTTTCTAACAATTTCCTTAAAAATGATAGCATAGAGATCGAATGGTATGAAATGTAATCAGGCGCTGGTTTCGCAGGCTTTTGAATAGCTATTACTTTAACCTGTCTCCATGCGGGTGGAACTATGTTTGATTCCATGGGAGTGTTATGCAGGTTAAGTAATCGTCTTTTAGCGACATTATTGGGGAGATTTTTCAAAAGGTTGAATTGAATCATTTCGCTTCCCGGAGCAGAGTTGATCGATGAAAAAAATGCCATTGAAATTTCCAATATTGTGAGTGGTTCACCCAGAAATCCGTTATTCGGTTGTGTAGGGAAAGCGTCTGGACACACCTTTTTAGTGAAGTTGAATGTCCATTGGATGGAGTATTGAGACTTTCTCCAAAGCGTTGCAATCAAGGTTTCTCTAGATAATCCCTCACAAACGAACGCCAGAAATTGCGTTTCTTTGTTTTGAGTAAGTTAGGTACACAAATAAAAAGAAACATTGAATTTTCTGCGTTATCTAATGCACGTAAAGGGAATGCTAGATTCGCCAGAATATAATGGGATATTTCATGTAAATTTAAGCCAGATAACGCCTGAATCTAGCCTGTTGTATGAAAGATTGCCAATATTGTTGTATGGCACATGAAAAGTTGCAAACAATTTGGTTGTTTACGCCTCCTTTAGCTTGGATTTAAACTAGGGGATATTTTACATGCTTGTTAAAATTAATTATTTTTTCTGTGTACCTATCAATAAGCTCGCATGTTTCATGTCTACGAAAAAACTAAAACGCATCGGATTTCTCAAGATACAACTTAGTGCATTCGTTATCACATCCTGGGGGTGGCGGATTTTCTTTTGAGGGATGCACTTGGAACACGTCATTTCTCAATTTCAACAAATTGTGGAAGAATTGACCCGGCGAATGTCACTTATAGCGAGTCCGACGGTGTATACGTCATCCTTCCATCTACTATTGATGCTGTAGAGAATGGTAGAGAATTTCAGTGGTATCGAATTGTAACATCAAAATTTATTTATAAGAATGAATAATTAAAATTTGAAATATACACCAAAGTTCGCTATTTGAAAAACTTTTTTATTATAAGAGCGTTCATCCTAGAGTTTTTTTTAAAACGTGTCTTTTTTCCTCAAATTTCCATACAACAAATTAAAAAAATATTAAAAATATGTTTTTTTAGATATTTTATTTTTAGTAATTATTTTTGATTTTTCTTGATGAAAAAAAAATTTTTTTCTGTGTATATTTTTTAAGAAAGGCTTTTAGTTCCTACAATTCCCTTATATAAAGTTTTCTCTAAATGTAATGGTTTTTGAACTACGATTTTTCAAGTAAAATGTTGGAAAAAACACATACGCCCATCTCAAAAGTTACTCTTGAACCCAAATTATCTTAACACCAGTGGAATTTTTTTTTCCAACGTACCGAACTCATGTGCCAAGTTTCATCCAAATCAATGATGATCGGGTATGATTTTTGGGATTTCCGGCACATTCTGGATGGAATCCCTCATTATTGATGCAGCACATCTAAGTACACAGATAAAAAGAAACACTGAATTTACTGCGTTATCTAATGCACGTAAAAGGAATGCTAGATTTGGCAGAAAATAATGGGATAAACCATGTAAAATTAAGTCAGATAACGCCTAAATCGAGCCTGTTGTATGAAAGATTGCAAATAATATCGTTGTTTACGCTCGTTTGGCTTGGAATTACACGAGGGGAAATTTTACGTGCTTGTTAAAATTAATTATTTTTTTCTGTGTATGGGAACACAAGTGTTCTAGGTAGATGGTAAAATGAATGAGTCAACTCAGACTTAAAGTGATACTGAATCTAGTGAGCGAAATTAAGATAGCTAATTTATGATGTTTGAAAGATTTGAAATGATCTTTGGAAATGCTGTTATGATACAAATGGCGAATTCTCAATTGTTTAAGTGCGCCTCTGCAAAGAACGTTAGCAAAGAGTACACAGAAAAAAATAATTAAGTTTAACAAGCGTGTAAAATATCCCTTCGTTTAAATCTAAGCTATAGGAGGCGTAAACAACGAAATTGTTTGCAACTTCTCATGTGCCATGCAACAATATTGGCAATCTTTCATACAACAGGCTGGATTCAGGCGTTATCTGGCTTAAATTTACATGAAATATCCCATTATATTCTGGCAAATCTAGCATTCCCTTTATGTGCATTACATAACGCAGAAAATTCAATGTTTCTTTTTATCTGTGCAATTGTTAAAATTACAAAAAGCAATGTCGTTCAAATGGCGCTGGTGGATGCTGAATACAAGTTGGGCCCTCCCTTAGTTCAGTCGGTTCAGGTGCAGCTACAAAGCAACAACACCGTGCTGGAGCTCTCAAAAATAACTCTCAATTAATAACTGTGGAAGTGCAATTAGAACATTAATTTGAGAGCAAGCAATAAGCAAATTGTGAAAAAAATAAGCTTGAAATGCTAAAAACAAGAATACACATAGCAAAATATGAGCAAAAGCAAGGATTAGTGATGGTATGATATTTGCTGATTGATCATGTGCGAAGTCTATATCCAGTTTCACCTCCCATCACCGAGACCACCTACATTTTGTTCACCATACTGATCACATTGATGTGATTATGATTGTACTTGCCACACAATCATACTAATGCAAAAATGGTACCTGGCATCGAAAGCTCTCAATTAATAACTGTGGAAGTGCATCTAGAACACTAAGTTGAGTGCAAGCAATAAGCTAATTGTGAAAGCAATAAGCTTGAAATGCTAAAGAAGAAGAAGATACTGATCACAACATCAAACAAAATATACGCCATGGACCTACGGATTGGACTTTATTCACAGGGCTGGTAGTCGGACCATCCTGCTTCCACAGTAAGTAAGAATGACACCTTCCAGAAATGGCAAGTGGGCTAGTGGTGTGGCTGCCCCCGCCCCGGTAAAACCTTGGCAGGCCTCCCGGTAGGTTCGAAACTAGTCACCAAACTTGGTAGATAGTAGGCTCAGGTATAACACTACTGACTTACGCCGATCTGGCTCGGAACTCGGTCCCCATGAAGTCAAGTCCAACGTGTGGAGATAGAGGTTTAGGGGGAGACCCAACAAAATAGAGGACCACGTAGTAAACTACTAGAAATACGAAAAGGAGATTCAAAAATAAAATGAATGGTGACGGCAAAACGCCAGACCACGAAGACGGAGGTGAGATAGGGTTCGCAAGAAGTGAAGAGCTACAGAGGTCACCAGTGCGCAGTTCAAAGGCCACAACGGGTACCAGCAGTAGCAAGCCGCAGGGGTTGTTGACCTTGACGTTCACTCTGAAATGCAGCAGTAGCACAACTCGAGGGGAAAGTGTTGCGAAGAAAGACGCGATGGAGGTCAGGAACCGGATCGACGAACTTTATGATTATGTAAAGAACAGGCACAACGTCCACAAGGAAGTCAAGGAAATGGTGACGCGTGTCAAATCGGCCGTGATTGTAGCTGAACGCGAGCATGACGCACAGAATGAAAGCAGAGACCGTTGAAAAGGTAACGGAGAAGGCAATGGTTGAAGCACTGGAAACGACGAAGCAAACCAAGAATTCACCAGTCGAGTTATTAGTACGAGACACTGAAAAAGTCTGCACATTGTAGACGAAATACGCGTATCTGTCGAAGATAAGCAAAGGTAGTTGGAGATTACTAATTTTTCTTCTAATTTATAGTTACAAGAATTCACGCTCGGAGAGTAGGAAAAAAAACACAAGGAGATTAGGAGGAGCCGAAAAATCACAAAAACGACTAGGAGAAAGAAGAAGAACACCGCCACTGTCGACAACCAGAAAAAGAAAAAGAAGAAAATAACAGCAGCAAGTGAAAACGTCAGGAGACCAAAATACGCAGGTACCTCGGCTTCGGTGGGAGCAAAGTCAATGCGGCGTTCTGATTGTTGAGGTAATAAGTAAAACAATGAACGTGGAACTCCTCCAAAAAGAGTTGATCCGGAGTTGAAGGAACTAAGGGAGAATGTGGTGAAACCCAAACGCATCCAGAAAAGTGAGATGGTCTTTGAGCTGCAGAAAGATCCTACCATCAAGACGCTCGTTGGAAAGTCCCTTGGTGAAGAGGTGATGGTAAGAGGTGGTCGATCCGATGAGACAGTGATCGAGTGCAATGATATGGACGAGATCACAGCAGAAGACGAGCTGAGGCGGATGCTGAAGGGACACTGAGATAATGGAAACCAATGAAAATCCAGTTTAGAACGGCGTACTGTGACGACGGCGATACGTCTGCCAACAGCTGCAGCCAACAAACTGTTGGAGTCGGGTCGAGTAAAAATAGGGTGGTCGTTGTGCTCACTGTAAGTCATCCCTTGAGTTGCAATGATTATTGTTGAGATGCTTAAATACATGAATCTTAGTCACCAGCCGAGAAACTGCAAAGGTCCTGATAGGTCTTATATGTTCCAGAAACACGGGGAGAAGGGTCATTTTGCAAGATACAGCTAAAGGATGACGGAAACGACCACATGACGGGGAGCTACAGGTGGCCTGTAAAACGGCGGCAGCATGTCGACAGTAATAATGATAACTCATATAAACCTCAATAATTGCGACATATCACAGCAATTTTTGTGGCAGCCCACAACATAAACAAAGTCGTGACCTCGAAATCATTTTAGAGTCGATCATGTTTCTCCTGATAACGGAAACTGAGTGGTAGATAGAGTGGCGATTGCTGCAAAAGTGATGGGCAGATTTCCCATCCAGGAAGTAGTGTCCAGTTCATGCAAAAGGTTCGTGATCGTCAAGATCAACAGGATGCACCATGGAGCAGTTCCACCAGATGCAGGATGCACTGACCGAATAGCTCATCGGATGAACACCGGTCGTCATCGGAGATGACTTCATCGCTTGGGTTGTGGACTGAGGTTGCAGATGTACTTACGCTAGAGAATGCAGCCTGCTAGAATTTCTGACAAAGTTGGAAGTTACACTATCGAACGTAGGTAACGCCAGTGTTGGCTCCGTTGAACGTTTTATTTGGATTCAACTGCTACTGCTACGACTGATGCTCGTTGACCCTTGGATAGGCAATACCATCTGCACGACGACGTCGTTCACTTAGGACCGGCAGCTCTGAGAAGAACTCCGGTGAAACAACTCTTACTTGAACTACGACGCCACCAAGCAGTGGAAGGAACAGCAAATGTCCACTTCAATCACAGGGCACAACTCCAGCAGGCGGACGCTCTGCTAACGACCAACGAGCAGGAACGATCAGGGATGATTCTTCAAAGTAAAAATTAGCACTTTATCTTTTCTTGGTGTTTTTTCTTCTACTCCATGTTAACAAGTGACTAAGAAGCGCTATGCGCTTGCTTATATATATTCGTCGGTTTAAAATAAGAAGAAAAACTAATTGCACAAAACGAAATGAATGAGTACAGTTTCGCATCTCATCTTTCGATTGGTTCTGGTTCTTATTACTAGTGTTAGTGGAGGACGTTTGCCCGCGGCTTGCTCGGGGTTAGGAAAAACAAAACACAAAGAAGGGGAAGAGGAATAGGACGGAACCGTAGCGTGACAACTGCGTCGGCATAATTGTCTGAGGAATGTCGGTCTCATCTATTCACGGTTGCGAACAGCCAGCACTTTTCGCATGGACGGTCATGAATCCATCATCAATATAACCTTCCGCAGTCCCTCGCTGATGACAAATATTAACTGTATGTGAGAAGTTTACCCATAACGAACATCTGGCGATCCGGTATAGCATCAGCCGAAGGGCAAGGGTCTTCGACAAGGTACTCTTAGTTGAAGCACTTCGGTTCAACAACGAACTCGCGAACCGGAACAACGTGGATGAGCTGACGCATACGTTACTTAGGGAATGCCACGCAACCATGTCGAGGAAACTGGAGCACTGAAACATGCGGCTCCCAGTTACTGGTGAAATAAACAACTCAGCAGTTGTCTCAGCGCTAGAAGACGTGTCCAGAGAGCTTAAACCACAGCAGACAGAGAGGCGCATAGGGTGGTGTTCTAGGCCGCCAGGACTTCGCCAAAAATTAGAACGAAAGATAAGACAGAGAGAGACAAACTGTTACAAGGGCTGATGCTAACTCCGGGGGCAACGCGTACCTTATTCTCATGGCGAAGGTCGATGGCTCAGCAATGGCTGCAGAGCTATGTACAGAAAAAACGTAAGGACACCGTAGATGGACTTTTTCCGACGCATGATCCAACGACATGACCACGTATACCGTACGTCTAGAAAGAAAGAAGAAACGCTGAGGGCAAGTCTCGAACGAGAAGTTCGTGGCTCTGAAAGTGCGGGTTCAGACATTTCCTGACATATTCAGTGATGTGTTGCAGAAAGATCTAGAGGAAGGTCATTTCCAGGACAGGTGGACGTTAGTGTTGCTGCCGAACTAAGCATCGTATAGGCCAATACACCTGTTGGATACGCTCGGCAATCTTCAAAAACTCGGAAAACTCATAATAGGCTGACGAAATTTACCAAAAGCAAGCAGGAAACATCGAGGATGCTATTCGGTTTCCAGAAAGGAAAGTCTACGGTGAATACTATTCCGACAGTGGTCAAGACAGCCGTAATGGCGCCCAAACAGAAGTGGAGAGGCAATCGATATTGCGCTGTTGTAACGTGCGACGTTAAGAACGCCTTCAATAGTGCCAGTTGGGAGGCTATTGCCGAGTCACACAGAATAAGGGTCCCTGATTACCTGTGCTGAATTCTGAGGAGATAGTTTCAGAGCCTGGTGCTGATTTACGGGACCTCTGTGGGACGGAAATCGGTGAACATCACGTCTGGAGCTCCCCAAGGTTCCTTCCTTAGCTCAAAAATTTAGAAAGGGGTTGTACAACGGAGTGCTGATGTTGAAGCTTCTTAAAGGCGTAGAGATCGATGACTTTGCGGACGACATTGTATTGTCAGTGACAGTGACACTGGAAGAAGTAAAAAGGCTGGCAACCGAAGCAACCGGCATTATTGAAAACTGGATGTAGGGTGGAAGCTGTAGATAGCCCACCACAAATTGGAGACGCGGTTTGGTCAGCAAATGCATGCAAAGCGGTGCAACGAGCAGAAATCGTCATCGGAGGGAATGTCATACCCTCGAAACGTGTGCTGAAGTACCAGGGTGAGATGACAGGCGACCGACTAAGTTTAAAAAGCCACGTAGAGTACGCCTTTGGGGACGCAACGAGGCCTTTCAATGCGGTAGCGGGAATCATTCCGAATAAAGCTATGTCCATTTAGAATCCGGAGTAATAAAATCATCTGTATCTCGGTAACGGATCGACGTACATATAAGTTTAATACTCTTAACAAAGGTAATTTACTGTTCTGTACTGTACTTTAGTGTACTGTAAAATATCAATACAAATAAGTTCTCTTTGTTTCTAATGGAAATTCACACTTTCTTGTTTATTCGTCCTATCAAACGCTGCACACCTCCGGAGTCAACTTCCTTGGAACACTTGTTCCACATTTTGGTCATCTGAGTCGCGTCTCGAGCCGTTTTTCCACTTTTCTTAAGCTTCCGCTTCATTACTGCCCAAAATCTCTCGATGGGCCGGAACTGCGGCAGTTGGGTGGATTTATGTTTAGTACGCGGTTTTTTGAGGCGTTCTTCAGTTTTTTGACAAATTTTCCATAAAAGCATGCTTAAACTTCGCAGGAAAATCTCTTCGTGCCGTCGCCATGCAGAATTTTTGGCCATGAAGCTGTCTGAAATCCATTTTGACGTAGGTTTCATCGTCGATGATAAGGCATCCTTGGCACTTCGTCAAAACCTGCTGGTACAATTTCCGAGCTCGAGAAACTTTGACTCACTGCACGAAACACCGTGAATTTATACCATAGAAAGTGGGCGCCAAGGTGAACAAACCGCTGTAAAAATAATCCTTGCAGCGCTCACTTTCCGTGCCACTGCATCACAATAACTGATTCCGGATTCTAAATTGACAGAACTTTAGTTACGGAACAAGCAGTAGTAAGTGGCGTCTTCTGGCTAGTTTATCATCATCGATACTGAGATACGGATGTCCAGCCTGGGTCGCAGAGCTGGGAACTAAGCGAAACTAGGATAAGTTGAACTGTTCGTTCAGGCTCATGGCCATGCGAGTCGTGAGTGCCTACCGAACTTTTCATCTGAGGCAGTATGCGTCATTTTTGGAATGATTCCGAATGGCATCACTCTCTGGTGGAGGGCAGTGGTTGCTATCAGCGGAGAAATATCAGAGGAGTTCGGAAGCTGGCGAGAGCACAGTCGATGGTCAAATGGCACCGAGAATGGGACACGGGGGAGAACGGTCGATGGACGCACCAGTTCATGCCGGATCTATCGAGCTGGAAAAAGAAAGAGCATTAAGAGGTAAACTTCTGCCTTTCGCAGTTTCTGTCTGGCCTTGGTTGCTTCAAGCAATACATGCATCGCTTCGAACAAGCAGCGTAACCATTTTGTCCGGAGTGTGCGGACTTTCAAGAGGCACTAAAGGGCGAACACGAAATTATTGCGACACCGAAAATGTCATGCCAATTTTCTTATAATGTTTAGAATCAAACCAAAATTTTAGGGTAGTTTTATACATATATTTACTTCAGAAATCAAGAGAAAAGTTAATCGATGGAGCCTTGAGTGTAAAATTGAACGCATTTTCGCTTGATGCTCTCCATCAAAGTCTTTACATTGTCATCCGGTACCAGTTTCTCATTTTTTTTTCCATTTTCTTAACATGTCCTTCTCGTCTTTGACTGTCTTCTTGCTCTTCCGAAGTTCCCGCTTCATCATTGCCCAGTACTGCTCCACCGGGCGCAGCTCCGGACAGTTTGGCGGATTCATGTCCTTTGGAACAAAATGGACAGAATTGGCCTCATACCACTCCAGGACACTTTTAGAATAGTGGCATGATGCCAAATCTGGCCAAAATAGCGGAGCTTCGTCGTGCTGCTGCAAGAACGGCAAAAGGCGCTTCTCGAGGCACTCAGATTTGTAGATCTCGCCATTTACTGTGCCCTTTGTCACGAAAGGCTCACTCCTCAGTCCGCAAGAGCAGATGGCCTGCCAAATGAGATATATGGAGGCGAACCTCGACAATTTCTTCTTCTTAAATTTGTCGTTCACATAGAACTTGCTCTTGCCGGTGAAAAACTCCAACCCCGGAATTCGCTTAAAATCGGCTTTTATATACGTTTCGTCGTCCATCACACAGCAGCCATATTTTGTCAGCATCTTCTCGTAGAGCTTCCGTGCTCGAGTTTTAGCCGTCGATTGTTGCCGCTCATCGCGGCTTGGGAAGTTCTGTACCTTGTATATATGTAGTCCAGCTCTCTTCTTTGCATTCTGGACGTAGCTCTGCGACATGCCGACCTTTTTAGCCAAATCACGGCTTGAGACGTTGGGGTTTGCTTTAATCATCCGCTTCACCTTTCCTTCCGTCTTTTTGTTCTCCGGTCCCGGTTTTCTTCCAGCTCCTTTGCCGTGGTCCAACGTCAACCGCTCCTGGAACCACTTCAACACTCTGGAGACGGTTTAATGGTGAATGTTCAACATTTTTCCCCACTGCCGGTCAGGTCAGGAAATTCCAGGTGTTTGGAAAGAATTTGTTCTCTCGACTCGCGTTGGTTCACCTCCATTTTCGTTGAATCGAAAAACACGACTTCGAGTTTGACAGCATGTAAACAATACACATCAATGAGAAAGTGTGCAAAATTTGGTTGATTTTTACCCAATGGTAAGAAAGTTATGCCCTGTTGAATGTGTCGCAATAATTTCGTGTTCGCCCTTTAGGCACGTGGTCTTTGACTGTCCACGATTCGGATCATTGCGGATAATTTCGAATCAAACTTCCACTGCTGGGGAATCCTCCAGCGGAGTAAGGAAGACTACTCCTGTCAATCGCGTAACATTGAATTATAATTATAGAATGCATTTTTAAAATCCCAACAAGATCATAGTGACCGGATTTTGACGTGTTCAACCTTGAGTACGACTTTCCCTCAACAACGGTGTAACTCTCTGTTTTCAACTTTACCACTTCATGTTACCCAAAAATGAATTATAAATAGCCCGTTGCATTTCCACCGCATGCTGACGTGTGCCTTTTACTTTAAACCGACCGACCATTAAACGTCGACGGCAACTCTACACAACATGACACGGCTGACTAAGTTGGCAAACGTCGGCGGGAACTGAGTGAGTGTGCCTTCCGACCCAGTAGCCTGTGCCTGTGAGCAACTTTTTCACCAGGACGAAGTTCGGCCCTATAAATTTCGTTCACTTGTAGCAGCCCAAGGTCACATTCGCCATCCATGTTAGTCGGTCGATGACGGTCTCGCTGCTGGAAGAGCTCTTTTACAAAAAAAAAAAAGAAATGTTGAAGCTCTTCGCAACACTGATAGTAAATTTCAGGCGGCCACTACAATCCGGGTATTCAATGCCAAAATGTGCTTTCACTTCCAATTTTTTACGGTTCATAGCGCCGGTCCGCTACAACAAGGTTGAACCCTAATGGTGTAGGGTAGAAGAGTAGAAGGGGGAAAAAATGCTTGCAAAGGACGGGACCACCTCGAAATGTGAAGGAAGGATGCAGTTTATTGAGTTAGATCAGGATCTAGGCAGGGTTGGGTCGTTTGGCAGCGCAGCGTTGGAATAAATTGCATCCCATGTTGCCCGGTTGGGTAGCTTTGGACAGGGCTTTCAGCTCGCATTAGAGAAGCTGCCCTTGTGCGGGAAATGGGGCGTACAAATTTGACTGCGTAAACTATCGGTTTGAAGCTGGTGAATGACGCTTGACTCTCTACAAAGTTGTCCGATCGAATTAGGCCCAGATGAAATAATTTCATTTGCATTTGAGGCTCAGTGGCGGATGGTAGCGAAGGATTTTCTTCTATTTTCCTCGTGGTGGGTAGACCGGTTCACGTACGGTTTGAAGAGTTATGTTGTTAGGACTTGGTTCGTCACCTTAAAGGATTCGAGGATGTTCATCAAAACCATACGGCAAACGTGATGCAACTAAACTTCTCCAAGTTAAGCTTCCCTCTTACCGATCAGGACTTTGGCAACTTCCCCCGTACTGGGACGCCTTTCCTGCTCCATAGTCTCGAGTTGACGGCATGTCCTTTTTCCGAGAGGGGGGAGGTCAAAGGCTACAATAACTTCCCCTCCCGCGAGCAGCACATGTTCGTTCACCGTCATCGATTATTCCCGATTCCCGGAGAAGTTTTCTTCGCCACCGCAAACCACTTCGGCGCTTGCCGGCTCAGCATTGCCTAGCTAAATATAGCAGCGCCAGGAGCGAAGTGCTTTTGAAAATTTGATTTCCCACCAGAGGAGCATTCTGCTTCGGCTCATTATTTATCGGACAAAACTTTTCCCATTAGCAGACATTTAACAGCAACGACGAAGCAAAGCAGTGATGCATTATGAATGGATACCGAGTGCATCCGGGGATTCACGGCATAATGGGCTGCGGCAAGGTTCAGGGGACAATATCGGGGCGGAATAAAAAAAACTATCGCTCTCGCAGGATGTGTGATTGGGTGTGGGAAAACTTTCCGCTGCTCTTCGGGGTTCGCGTGAATCGTAAATGATAACATCATAATTGAAATTTGCCCGCCTCCCTGTGCACCGGGAGGGGATTCCCGTGGGGGCAGAAGTCATTCAACATTCATGATGAAGTACAGGCGACAAAATCGAATTAAAATGGGACATTTTCGGGCACCGTGGGAAACGATGTGGATATGGACTTGGGGATGGTGAGTTCACTAAAGGGTTGTTAAAAAGTTTGCTTGAAATTTTGAAGAAGGAGATAATTTTTCCTTTTGAAAACTGAAGATAGTGTTTGGTATATGGTCAAAGTAAGATAGCATTATCTTAATGCTCTCTAATCTAATCTTTATTTTTATTTGAGGCAATAGAAAAAGCAAGAAATGATCAACCAACAGATGTACTCAATATTGGTAGTCGCAATGCTTTCTCTAAAATTGTGCTCGGAAATATTCCGTACAACAAAATGGTGTTCAAACTATATTTAATTGTTGTTGTTGTTGTTGTAAAAAATCAATATAGACTGTACCAGAAAGTATAAGCACACTTTCAAAATAACAAAAAAGTCATGTGTTTTTTTAATTTTAATATTTATATTTGGCAAATCATATTTGTATTTGTTTTTATATGATATTTTACTCTCGTTTAATCAAAATATTTAATCATAGCCAAGAATCCTAACTTTTCCTCGAACATGACCCATTAGCTTCTGCACAGTGGTACTTCCCACCATTTTGACAACTTTTGGCCAATCCTTTTTAAATTTTTGGGTGTCGTCCGCTAGTTTTATGAATTTTCGAAGCTTTGCTTTGGTTTCGATTGGCCGTGCCTCCGGGCAGTTAGGCGGATTCATGTCATTCGGCACGAAACATACATTTTGACTTTTGTACCATTCTAAAGTGTCCTTTGCGTAATGACATGACGCCAAATCAGGCCAAAACACTACTTGACCTTCGTGCTGCCTGATCATTGGCAATAATCGCTTCTGGAGACATTCCTTAACGTATTTCTGAGTGTTCATCGTCTCCGTTATGAAGTACGGACTAGATGTTTTACCACACTCGCATATTGCCTGCCAAATCATAACCTTCTTACCGAATTTTTCGGTATAAAGTTCCTTCTCCGTTTCGGGAATGTCTTGGTCTTCGCTTACAGTATAGAATTGTGGTCCGGGAAGCATTTTGTAATCAAGTTTCACATACGAAACGTATCGTCTATTATTATACACCCAGAATTTCTACACAATAACGAATCGTGGAGTTTGCGGACCCGTGGTTTCACGGACGCGGCCTGTTTTGGGTTCCTTTTGGGATTTTTCTGCTTCCGGTATGTTTTTAACCCAAGTCTTTCTTTGGCACGCATGACGTTACTCGACGAGGTCCCTAGTTTTTTCGCAACATCCCGAACGGAAGTCACTGGTTTTCGCTTGTAGGCATCCCTGTTCTTTTTATCGATATCCGGACTAACAGGACCGGATTTCCAATCACTCTTCGGCGCATCTTCAAACGAACACTGTCTAAATTTTCGAATCGCAGATCGTACCGCTCCGACGCTTACACCCCCTTCCTTGGCCAATTTTCTCAAGGAAAGTCCGCTCACAGTGCGCCATTTGTGCACGATACTTTTTCGTTGTTCCGGAGTAAGACCGCGCATTTTGATAGGTAACACAAAACTGAGCACTTTTTTAATGCTATGTCATGCAAAACTGTGCAAACAAAAGGACGCAGCCAAAACATGTTGAAATACTTCATTTTATTCAAAGTGACGGTTAAAATAAGGTGTTCTTATACTTTCTATGAAAGTCGTTATGTGTTGTTTGTTGAAGCAATATGTTTGCAAATCACAAGTTTTATTTGTTCATTTCAAAATGGCGCCTCATACTAATGCAGACCTTCAAGCAGTGTCAGATGTTCAAATTCAAAAGCGATGTAGATGTTCTAGTGACATGTAGTGTACTGCAGGCTCTTGATGGACCATACCAAACAGTACATTGGATTCAAATCCGGTCACCTTTCGTTAAAAAGCTTGGGATAATGCGTTCACAAAGACTAATCGTCTTTTGTGCTCAATGTGCCGGCGCCCAGTCTTGTTGAAAAATCCAAAAATATTTACTGAAATGCTGCGATGCCCAATAGCTTCTGATAAATCTCTTGATTCACTTTCACCCTGTTGTCGATTAGGATTAGAGGGGTTTTGCCGGAATGAGTTAATCCAGCCCAAACCTAACAGAAGCGGGATGACGACTCCTTGAAATACTTCCACGATTTTTGGAAGCAGCAGGAAGCAACTGCCGATCATTTTGGTGGTTGTGATGTTGCTCGATTGTGAAAACGTTTTCATCGGTGAACAGCACTGATCGATAGCGGTCCCATTGGCGTAACTACTGGGGGTGCCTAGGGGGCTAGGCCCCCTCCAGAATTCTGTAGGCCCCCCCCAGGATTTTTCCCTAATATATTTCTAATTTGAAATGAAACACTGTTCATAATCTCTAGGGAATCATAAATTTTTTTTCCCAGTGTAAGTTGTTTTTGCACTTTGCTGTCTTCAGGCCAGTATCGACCCAAAAATAGAGAGGTTACGGAATTTCGACAATTGATCTGCATGGAACGAAATGTCACGTTCACTTACGGAATAATCAAGCGGAACATTCGTCCGAAAGTAAAATTGACAGCTCCCTTTAGTTTGCGTGGAAACCCTACGAATTCCAATTTTATTTTTCTTTCTTTTCAGATGTATACTACTGCAGAAATTTGAACGAGTAACTATTTCTGTAGGAGTAAAGTGCGTATGCCCGTTTCCCCACACTTTTCACTTACTCCACGGTTCCTTCCAGGATGTAAAGTTGGTATATCGATATAAACCATAGTAAACGACAATTAGATCCATGAGAATTCCTTTATATCAACATTAAATCCACATTGCTCGAGAGTTTGTTGCGTCTGTTAAAAGCTAGTTTTTGTTAATTTTTTTCGTGGTGTTTAATAACAAACTACATGATAAGCGGATATAAGCCAGCCCGTAAATGGTTAAATTTAGTTCATAACTCAATAATTTATTGATTTAGGATGATGAATATACTCAACTGCCGCAAATCATAACTAGATATGACCGTAGCCAGGATTTAAATAAGGGGGGTATGGCAACCAGAAGCCGCCATCTTGGATTTTAAAATTGCGTTGATCATCGATTCCCGATCTATAGACATTATCCAAATTCCAAACTATTGCCTATCGGTATTTAGTTTTACACTATTTCGTGGAAAAGGCCATGTCCCAAAGGCCACTTCCCGGAATGAATAATTTTCCAAAACGGATCTCTGTCCTCGTTTTTTCCAGGGGCCTCTCGCCAGAGGTCATTTCCCGGGAACAATTACCCAGAAGTCAGTTTCCGGAATGACTCATTTTTCAGAGCGGATATCTGTCCTTCTTTTTTTCGGGCAATTGATTGTTTTCCGGTAACTATTTTTCTGATGCTACGCCATTTCCAGGAATCCTGTTCCCAGAGGTCATTTCCTGAATTGACCAATTTTCCAGAGTAGATATGTGTTCGTCTTGTTTTAGGGAAGTAATTACTTTTCTGAAACCATTTCTGAGAGCCCATGCAAAAGACGCCATTTTTGTGATTTAATCTTTGTCCTAATTTTTTTCGGGAAATTATTGCCGTATTTTTTCAGATGCTATTTCTCAAAGTCCTTTTTCCAGAGGCTATTTTCCAGAGAAAATTTCCAGGAGGTAATTTTTCAGAGGTAATTTCCCAGAGGCCAGGAATTAAATTTGATTGCATAGTCAGGGAGGCAGTCGCCCCCATCTGCCTTCTCCCTGGCTACGCCTATGAACCTAGATATTGTTCGGGGTACAAGAGTTTACCAGATTAAAATCGAAATTAGAACGCACAGGGCCATTAGGCATGCACTAGTAGGCATGTGAACAAAAATAGTATATCGCGATGTTGTAAGTAAAAAGTTGATTTATTAATACCATTTACTTTTTTAGTTCACTTAGTAGGCATTTGAAAAATTATTCCCGTCTTAGTTTCGATTCTAATAATATTAAAACGTCAAGACTCTAAACTAAAATGATAGCGACGGTAAAATTTAGACCCTGTTAAGTTGAAACACAAGATTTGAAACACTTTTCTATGTACGTATTTTAATTTTATTGTTCAAGAAGGTTTTACAATAATGTTAATTTTACAAAACAGTTTTGTTTAAAGGCGCATTTTAAATTAACAATATTATTTTCTCTTGTACGTAAAATTAAGTAGAGTATATATTCCCCAGATTGATAAGAAGTTTCAAAACAAACGAATGTAAATAAGCAAAATATGGAGATAGGAGTTTATTCATTAACGATAATATTTTCAAAAATTAAGTTTTAGAAGTAAGTGGTCACATATGTATATACCATCAGGTAAATTTCTGTAATCATAATATTTGTTGGGGTTGACTTCAGTATTACTAGTTGTCGACATAGACTGCATTATGGGCCTGTGTGTCATCCCCGAAAGGTAATTGTAATAATTGAACTATTCACAACACAGTATTGATGAAGTGCATATAGTACTTTAAGAGTTATTGCTGGAGGAAACTTCAGCACTGTCAACATAGACAGTATTCTGAACATCGTTTCAAGGAAGTGTTCTAAATAATTATATAATAGTCTACTTAGACATCTTTAATCAATTAATGGTGTTGATTATTTTGGGTTATTGATGGCGAAAATATTAAATACATCTACAGCTTTTCATACAAAATTGTCATATCTGACATTTCCTATGTGGCAACTCAAAAGATGGATTGAGCAGAAATTTTTAAAGTTGGTCAGAAGTAACCTGATAAACTGTCTTGAGTTTATAAATTTTGAAACACAGTTTTCTAAATAACCTCTGATTAAGCCTCTGATCCACCATCTTAGAGAATTTTAAAAACATTTATTTTCTTTTAAAAAATACAAAAATTTCATAAGAATGAATAATTTTTCCAAACAATTCATTCTTATAGAACTTTTCAATTTTAAATTATTTAAAAACAAATTTTTTGTCGAACCTCATAACATGCCCAGTCTGATGCCATTTTGGACACTGTACATGAACATTTATAAATTCAATACAGTTCGAAACGGTAGATGCATTTGTTAATTTGGCCTATACTGTAGTTGTTTATATTCTTTTTCCATATCTTCAAAAAATTTAGAAAAATTTCCATGTAATTTCGATACCTTGGAATACTATCAAAGTCAATCCAATTCTTAAGTTTAACCTTAAATTACCCATGGATGTTTCTTTCGAACTGCCGTGAAGTTCTCAGTCGGTTTTTGATGAAATTATCCTCGGAATTCTCCTTCAAATTGCTTGAATTCTCTTTAGAAATTTAGCTTAATATAACTTTTAAATTTTCGGTTTTGTGAAGAAATCTGTATCAGAAGATATTTAAAATGTGCATTGACTCAATGATGTTCTTTGTAGTTTTAAGATGTTAAGTTTAAACTTGACTCTATATAGATTTACACGGAAAAAAATCCATGGCCTGATCCGTGAACTGCAGTCATGAATTCGAGAACAAGCAAAAATACACAGTGAACTGGATCACGAAATCGGAAACTAGTTTACGTTTTTGGGTAAAAATCATGAAAATGTGAACTAATTCACGGTCCGTTTTCATCTTCCAAGTCTATTTTCCGCATCGGATGACTTGAGACGCCTCAAGAGAATTGAATAAGGTGACTACATTCTCCATTCAATCCCCACGGAATAATATGAGGTATATATTCACCACATTCGATTCTCTTAAGGCATCTCAACTCACTGAGGCGCCGAATAGATCTAATTATTCGATTGAAGCTGTTCTGATTCTTAAATTAAAATAACATGTTCTAAAAAATTACGCTGCATTCATCGCTCTTTTCAATATTCCTATACACGAAAAAAATCTTCGGGTAGGCCCCCTCCAGACTAATTGCCCAGTTCCGCCAATGAGCGGTCCTCGGATAAGCGGCTCGGGAGAACTTTGGCTTTTCTCAACCGGTTTGCTTTCATGGTGGCATTCAAGTAGTGATTCTTCCACAGTTTGTATGACTGAAGCTTCAAATTAGCATGAGCTTTGGCTCCAACGGAATATTTTGGACTCTCGTATGGACATTGAAGCGTTTCGCTTGATTCGTCACCGGGTGATCTCGCACATTTGTGGAGTCCGAACGGTGCGCTTTTCTCCTCTCTCTACGTGATCATTTAGCATAATCGTGATCTAAGCTGTTGGTATAGTTTTATTGCGTCACTCACTGTAGATTTTGCCATATTAAGGGTCTTTGCAATCACTGAAACGGTTTTTTCCGTTTCGAAAAAGTTCATTTACACCTGCGCGCAACCCATTCGGCTTCATTTTGAATGAATAAGAAATCACAACTGTACCAAACTTACTGCGTTTAAAGACAATGGGTCAAGATGTTAAACCATGTAGGTATGCTTAAGTTAATCTGGTTGTGTTGAGGCATGCCGACAATGTCTGTGCGGATAATTTGCAGGCACCTTGTAGTTGCCACTAAGACATCGACTCCACTCTTTCGTGTTTTTGAACTCCTTTGGTTTCCTTTCTATTTTAGCATTAAATGCACGACCACTCATTTAATTCAATTTTGAGTCGTTCTTGACTCATTTTCGTCAAAAGTGGGGTCTTTTCTTCTTGACCAAGACCAAGAACGACTCAAAACTGTGTTAATTTGGGTCCATGTATCCTCTGCAGTTCTGCACGGCAAACATGGCCATGATCCAGAGCATTCTGTTCAGCTTCTTTTCCAATTCAATATCGACAAAAATACTCTTTTCAGAAGACATCTCCTACTATTTGTAGCCGTCATTCCTACTGTTTTGAAAATTATCTTAAACACAGTGGCTTATGCACCACTCTTCTTGGTAGAGACCACTGGTCCAGTGTTATTGATTTGTCCGGCTAAGCTTCTTCGAAGCCCGCATACAATCTATGGGAGCATTCTCAAACGATTCTCAATCCACCATGCAAAACCTGGCCACAAACGCGAGTGAATGAAAATTGGTCAAACTAACGAATTCCGTACTTGAGACCTGCGTGGACAAAATAACCACAAGACAAAGATAAATAAGTAACGCGTAGGTAATTTTAGATTAGTTTGATGTATGCATAGATTGCCTTCATAATTGAATCAATAATTTTGTGTCGTGTGAAAGAGTTGTAGCCGGCCCCAAGTCGGCTAACTAAACTGGTCTACTAGGGCGTTTCCGTAAACTTGGCTTAGCAAACAAATGGCTTATGTGCCACCTAGGGAAGCGGAACCTATCTTGAGCTCAATAAGCAGACCTCCAGAGGAAATCGGTGAATATGCACTGAATACCGAACACTGAGTACACAAGTTATTCACAATTTATTCATCCACTTACCGTTAATCGATAAGCAACACACAAAATATTCGATTCTGATAATTTTCTTCCAATTTAATACGGAAAAGTTGCCACTGCTATGCATCTATTTTAAAACTATCACGAAGCACATTAATCTCATCTGTGTACATATGTTAATCGTACTGATTTTAATCAAGAAATAATATAAACACGTTAACGATCTCCACTACTACACCCAAAAATGATCATTACAGCACTTCACGTGTGTTGGGTAGCATGAATATAACCAAGACAAAATGAAATGGTTTGTTTGTTATTCTTCCATGAGAATATAGGCAACAAGACTCACTATACCGTTGGTCATAGAATGCTCTATGAATGATTGATCACACACACTAGCGTTGATGTGTATGCTATACAGTACGTGAGCAGTGCCGCCAAATTAAACAGAGATGGAAAACTATTATTAAATGTGGAATTTTATTGCTCCGTAAATATTGAAAAAATCTAATACTTCTAATGTTATTATTGATTTAATCTATGAAAAAATAAAATAGTTCAACTTTGGGCGATTTGTAGCACTCCCACAAAAAAAAAGGATATTTAAATATTGCCAAACCCATTTCATTCGAATAAGAGTCATAATAAAATAGTTTGGCAACATCAAGCGATTACGTCGATTGTAAACACGGCTCAGAATAGGTGCAAGCGTATTTTAATTATTGTGAACATAAATTCCATAGTTTTCTAGTATTTTATAACGTATTCGTAGATTCTCAGTGGGCACGGCTAAGCTAGGAGGGTATAGGATTTCCATACTGCTTTGTGACGTGCGTCCCAGACCGGTTGAAGATACGGTCGACGTTTGTTGATAAAGCGGTGCCAAGGTGATGCGTTGCTAAAACTCGCACCTGCTCGATCATTACATCGCGGGAAATTCCGCGCGGAATCGGAAAACCTACTCGGCTGAGCCACACATGAGAGGCTCTTGTGGAGGCTTTTTCGATTCTGGTCTGCCGGAGCCATTAGTATTTTCGGTGCGCTTCGAAGACCTCGGCGTTAATGAGTTGGAGTTGATAGTTGTTCCGTAATTCTTTTTCAGCTCGTTCATGATTTCCAACTTAAGACTCTTGACGATTTCGTTATGTTTGCAGAGCCAAAATCACTGATGGTATTCGCTGATTTCATCCAAAAACATACGATAATTATGACAAGTGGCACACCTATTGTTCATTCACTCTGCAATAATGATATGTTGCAACTTTCATGTATTACAACAAAACACGAAGGAAAACAATCAAATGTTGTATCGATGATGGGAAAGAGACAAGTTACTTTGAGAAAATATTGTGACTCGCACACAGGTTGCATGTTTTCATGAAACAGCGATAAAAAACGTTTTGTCATTATTGCAACACAATACCGATAGCAACATTGCATTATCAGCAACATGAACAAAAGGGACAGTCATTTGTTGCTGTCAAACAAATTACTGATCTGCGCAATTATAAAATTTGTTGTGGATGCACTTCACCCTACAGAAAAACGCCTGTATTAAATCACACACCGAACAAAAACGAACACTATTTTCGGGAAACTTGTTGAAAATTGACAACTCTATCAGAAAAAAATAAAATATATATGCGTTAAGCCTGATTTGGAACCTAGACCATCCTTAACATGAAAAAGTTCGTAGGTACAATTGTAACGGTAGCTTTTTCGATTATGTATGGTTACGATATCGGTATTCATTTAGTCTTCAAGAAGATCAATTTCAGAACTTGGGATCTTTACTTCAAACTATAGCTTTTTCGGCAACACAAAGTTACGACATGTGTTCAATAATGTTCACTGAAACTTTTGGAAGGTCAACAGACATTTTGAGAAAATCTGGGATATTCTAGGTCATCCAACCAGTTCTGGAGTACTAGACCAAGAATCTATAATTGTACCTATAGCCTTTTCCGCTATACATAGTTACGATATGTATTCAACCATGTTTATCTGGAGTCTTCTGGAAGGTCAGCAGATAATAAATGATCTGAGATATTCTATATCAGCCATACAGTTCTGGAGCTCAAAAATTAGAATCTGAAATTTTAACTCTATCTTTCAGGCTACACAAGTTTACGATATGTATTCAACCATGCTCTCTGGATCTTCGGGTAGAGTTTTAGGTCATCCAAACTATTATGCAATTCAGAACATAGGATCGAGGTTCTGCCAGATTCCCCCAAGCGACATATGCGTCATTCCTGGTAACTGATCCGATACAATCCTCAATGAATATTTTTTCTAGTGCATTATGAAGATGGATCACTTAAATTGGTTATTGGTTACAAATTTCATGAACCACTGATCTGGTTCATCATAACATTTGAATGTTCTGTTTGAATATGTCGGACAAAACTGATGATTTTCGATGGGTGCTTGGTATGATTTGGCAGAACCCCGACCAATTTTAACTAAAGGCTGCAAGGCTTATTTATAATAACCTAAATTATTCCATAGTATTTTTTGACTATCAAGAAGGTTCAATGTACATGGTTGTATACATATAGCAACTTTGTACAGTCGAAAAATCTATAGATACAATTGTAGATTCTAAGTTTTTAACTCAAGAAAAGTTTGGATGACCTAGAACAGCTCAGATAATTCCATATTGTCGGTTGAACTCCCAAAATATTCGATAATCATGGTTGATTACATATCGTAACTTTATGTTGTCAAAAAAATACAATTACAACTTTTGAAACTGTTTTGTCTTTCTTCCAGCCACCACTTCTTCGCCTTTAGTGCGTTTTATTTACCTCAAGCGGCGATTGGATCTTTGGGAATCTCCTTTCCCAACTTCAAAACATTGTAACACTCCGGGTGAGAGTTCTTGATGTGTCGCAAACAGTTGATCAATCCAAATGTTTTCGGACTGAATTTGAAATTGTGACCCAGGCTACAACTTAGACCCCCGTTCCCGGAACGCAGTCCGTTCCCCACTTTTTCGGACACATTTTTACAAATGCTCAGAGAAAATGCCACAAATGTAGAGAGAAAATCATATTAAAACTCGAACTTACTGATCGCTTGAAAATTGACAGTACATCACTAGTCAGGATTGCAAAATCTTTGATGAAACGTATGCAATAAGAAGAGGA
Source organism: Aedes japonicus (assembly GCA_034211315.2). Taxonomy (NCBI): domain Eukaryota; kingdom Metazoa; phylum Arthropoda; class Insecta; order Diptera; family Culicidae; genus Aedes; species Aedes japonicus. The sequence continues at coordinate 18,348 of JASCZW010004021.1, read as the reverse complement.
ATGTCGCTAGAAATAGACATGATTGAAAAGAAGGGCAACGGGAGTTGCAAATCAATTCATATTTTAGGAATAAATTAAGTATTTTATGCTATTATAACAACTTGTATGATATGCTTTAGTTCATGTTAACAGATAAAAGTGAAATTTATTGCAATCGTATGTTTCACTTTAAAGCAGTAAGTATCCAACCATCTTTACCAACTATTCCCTACCCCTCGACAAAATTTTCGTTAGGTCGAAACTAAAAAATTCAAACGATGACATAACAACATACTTTTTTTCAAAACAACTAGCTCGCCCACACGTACGAGCACCACCAACACCTAAATGTCACTCATACTTATATTTTCTCTTTTCACCAATTTCACGCAGTCCAAGCGTTACTCTACCTTCTCCTTTGTTGAATTGAACTTGACTCAATTTTGAATCAATATTAGTATCCCTAAAAAAGCCAGAACAAGAAAGAGGGATAGAACCAAACATTGTCTTCTTCCGGTAAATCAATATACATACAACGCTATGTCTCTTTCCTAAATAACAATAAGAACAAATTTGTGATTTAGTGATCGTCAGTCGGTGCGAATCAAAACAAACCCAAAAAAGGAGAGAGTTCCTCTCCCATGTGCGCATCAGTAAACAGAGTGCACACAATAGATCGCTAAGAATAAACTATACAAGCCACAGTGGTACATGAGCGTCTTTCCATGCGTCAATTTTTGCCTGTTGAAGTGGCGGACTTGTTCCGTCGCTACAACCTACCCCGCAGTGGGATGTTAGGCAAAGATTGACGTCCATGGTTCGAGTACCATTGGATACATGCCCTTTCGCTCAATTTTCAAAAACATCTGTTAATTTCCCTACCTGCCGCACTCTGACGGACCTTTCAACACTTTCTCTTCACATCTTTCATTCTAGCCAAAAACATTGTTGTTCACTCTTGGTGCCTCATGGTGATGAGCGAACATCTCCTTCTAAATCAACAATATGATGTTGTGAAACATTTTAGTCTTGCTTCTTCTGCCCTGCAATTGTGTTGTGTATGCAATAATGATAAAGATACATTATTGTTTGTCCCAACATTAAAAAGTTAGGACAATGTCTTTATCAATCATCTCTTCACTTTTTTGGTCGGTTTTATTGTCAGTACAAAACGCCATAACAAGAAAGAAATCAATCCGCCAAATTGTCCTCAGCTTCGGCCCACCGAACGCTATTGGGCGATTGTGAAGAAGATCTTCAAAAATACTGGTAAAGCTGCTGAGAATATGCAGGCAAAAATTTGAGCAAAGCGTCCACAAAATGTGATGAAATACTTGTCCGGAACATGATGAAAAGCGGTCGATCAAAAGTTCGCAAACATTCATGAAAGAAAAATATTAATTTCACCCGTTCTCCACAATGCTCAAGTTCATTCCCAAGCAATAAAGAATCACCCATTTGTTTGAATAAAACATCATTTTTCTTTATAATTTGAAAAATAATAATACACGGATAACTTATTTTCAATACAGTCCTAATAAGACCATTGTTGATTCCGCCACGTACATCAATCCGACAAGCTCCATCGTCGCCACTGTTTGGTGCATCCACGACAGCCAGAGGATCGTTGCTCATAAGAGTGATTGTATGAAGGGCAAATGACCTAGTGAGGAGGATGTAAACAATCCAGCCATTGAAAGTGCAACAGATGATTTTTATATGAGTATTAGTTTATTTAAATTATCCTAAATTCTATATGATTAAACTAAATCAAAGTTACCATTCATCTACAGAATTTCAGGTAAAGTGTATTTGGGAAGAATAAGCCCCTGCCCTTCGGTTCAGAAAGAGGTATGGGCGCGTTATGTCGAGTTGGTCGCGGCAGATTTCATTTGTGAATCGGCTGCCCCATCAACATGCAAAAGTGCCTGAACCAAATGGACAGCTTGTAATAATCACTTGAAGATGCGATGGAGGATCATTGGCATTCCTAAATGTAGCACGTTGTAAAATGTTTCTTGTCTTCTATAACCAAACATGATGGAATTGAGTAAACGAGTACTCATCGGGAATGATCTCTCATATGCATCCGTCGAACCATTCTGAACGGCCGTTGTGAGAATATCACCATGAAAATCTCACATGCGCATAGCATGTTACCAATCACTAATGCTTTTTTTCTGTTCTCTTCCCTATCCTATGACCGTGAGCCCTACCAAACATCCTAAAGTGAACTCTTCAAAAGGTAGGGGTAGACCCACGGACACGGACGCACAGAAACACCGAGACAACACAGAGCAATAAGTAAAGAACGATGTAAACCCTAACCAATGACCACTACAAAATATACTAAATATCCACGACTTATATAACGGGGAGAGGGAGGGACCATCAGGGCACCCAAGTGAAACGATTTGGATAGGGAGCTCCGGCCTATTGTTAACATTTCGCGGAACGAGGGCGGGCTATTCGATCCCATCTTTGGTTTTATTCTTATCTAATCGAGGGCCTATTCTAGTGCTGTGGGTGTGAACTTGCTTTGGTTATTTTCTGAGCGAGGACACGAGGTGAGGAAGTTTGCAAATATCTTGGCCTATCATTAACAATACAGTCAACTTGATACTACAGAAAAAATAATTACCTTTAACAAAGCGTGTAAAATTTCTCCTCGTGTAATTCTCAGTCAAAGGAGCTGTAAACAACGATATTGTTGTGCAATGTCCATAACAACAGGCTTGATTTAGGCTAGTTACCATGAGCTTAGAATTTACATTAAATATCCCATTATTTTCTGCACAAATCTCACGCATTTCCTTGTTATGTCATTTAGATAACGCGAGAAAAATTCAACTCTACTAGCTGAAGAACTAAGCTAACATATACACCAATGAAACTTTGAGTGAAGACACTCAGATAAATTTAGTACTACGCGATAGCAAATCGTACAAGTGAGTTGATTTAAACAATTACTAAAGTAATAATTTAATTAATCGTAATCGAAAATTCACAGGAATTTTGTAAAACTTTCTATTCGTTGTGAAATGCATTAACAAACTCAAAGATTCTTTTTTATCGCCCAACAACCATCTCAGGTCTAAGAGATTCCTCATATTGCAGGCAGTACTAAATCAGCAGCTTTCACGAACATGGCATCGTGTGATTAAATTGAAGGTAAAATTCCAAGTTATCATATGATTATATTCAATGAATGGTATTGATAGGAAAATATGCTGAATTAGAGGTTTAAATATCAGTTACCGCGAATAAACATTGAACGATGGAAAGAAAATAAATTTGAACACCCCTCCCCTCTGCTTAAAAATCGAAATCATCCTTAATTATAATCGGAAAATTCCAATCCTGTCGCTCCGCGAGGCATTTCCTTGCGTGCTCGGTGCCCATTAAAATTAATTCATTACCGCGAAGGTGTGCCATTTTCATAGTGCCCGGGAGAAAATTATTATCGACCGGGTCAAATTCCACCGTGAAGTGAAAAATTTCCAATTTCTGAAAGTAACACGACCGCAGAGAGTACCCCAATGGAAGAGTGAGTTTTACGAATTAATCTTTTCTCTCTTCTCATGACTTACAAGTCATTTTCGTTGCCAAGGGATGCACGCAGAGCTTCGGGTAAAACTATATCCCTCATCGTGTTGCTTTCTGCGGTCGTGAGTTCCCCCCAACGGGCAAACGGCAAAACGTAGAGAATAATTATGGAAATGAAATTTTCTTCTTCGAGCGTGAATCCCCGACAGTGCTCCGCTTCACAGGGTGTTGTCCGTGGATCATGAAGTTGTTTACAAGGAATCCGTTGTTCTTATTTATTTACTTTGGCACTCAGCTTCGATTGGATGCAATTTGTTTGACTGATTGATGGAAAAACAGATACAACAACGCATTATCGTGATGAGCTGGGCGTTCGATTGGTTAAGGCGGTCATGGAATTTTCCGGTTCCCTTTGTTGGTTTGTGTGCAACCGGTTGGAAGATCTCTTCTCTGAATTTCACCTAGCAGAGCAGCATCAGTTTGGTATGGCTCGATGGAGAAAAAACAACAATGATGGCGTGATTCCTTAACGTGAAAACAAACGTCGTCATTGTCAGCATCATCATCATCATCAGAATCCAATAGCAGTGTTTCATAGTCAAAAATTCTGTTAATGACAATGGATTTACTACATTCTTCTCACCAACCAGGAACCCAACGAATAAATAATCATTAACAGTTATTTCATTTTGAACGAAAAAACTACTTTTGAATTGATGCAATACAATGCACTAACGCATTTAGCTATTAAATCTTACAGACACGTGAAGTTTTCTCTAGTTCAATCACAAGGCAAAGCAAGCGTAAGCAACGAAATTGTTTGGAATTGTTCATACAACAGACATGATACTTGCTTAAATGTACATAAAATATCCCATGAACTTATGACAAATCTAGAATTCTATTTATGTACATAAGATATAGCAGAAAATCACTCGACTCTGTCAAACTGTGTGGATTGCTAAATCATAAAATCACCAAAACCTAGGGTAGAGCGAACTTATTCCGTCAATCATCGCTTTTACGCAGCTGTTTGAAAACTAAACGACTTGCTTTTGCGAATATATCGATCACGTTCAAAAATTCAAGTCGTTTGGTTTAAATACGGCTAAATAACAGCGGTGATTGACGGAAGAGTAGTGATTCACTCTACAGCATCCGAATACATATAGCAATAAATTTCGTAGGGCAAAAAATTCAAGTGGTGGCTGTTCCAGAATCAAGTTACCAGATTGTCATATGGCAATCACACACATTCCTGTATATTATTTGAATGATTTTTAGTGTCATTACTGCGGTTTTATATTGGAATTTTTTACAAGTATACCATTTTCGGAACATGGTTCCGGATATCCGGTTTTTTCCGGATAAATTTTTTTCAGCAAAGTTTCATTAAATTAAAATATGTATCTACAATTCTGTAGAAGCAAAAAAATCCTCTCAACCATAAGAATGAAAAGTTGAAATTTTTATCATGAACAGAAATGGACCACCCAAACAAAAAGATAGATATTATTTTTTAAATAAAATCTCCCGAAGACTTCATCTGTCTAAAGTTAATGGTTTTCGAGCTATCGATTTTTGTCGCGAAATTTGTCCTTTCGTACCATAGTGCCGTGCCATATTTTTCCAAGTACAAACCAAAAACTGCTGATGCTTTTTCTTAACACTATTATTCTTTACAACATCTCTAGGAGCATGTTTTTTGTTTGCTTATTTAAGGTGATCCAAGGTTCCGTTGGAACAGAACCTTCATGTTTTAGGCACACATTATTTCTTAAACAGGTTTCAGAAGCTAAGACTCCTTCTCCATCTTCCAACAAAATTTACTAATAGAATGTTTAAAATTCAATGTTCGAAATCATGCTGTTAAATAAAATTCAAGATTATTTAAAGAATGTAGCCTGAACACAATACTTTGCTCGTGAAAAATAAAAAGAAACACAAAGTGATAAATGGAAAAGTTCTCATCCGGATTTTGGCTCGACTTACACACCTGAGTCAGCTGACATCTTAGTATCGATGCATCATGCAGAGCGGATTACCCTCTCATTGCCACATAATTGGAAACTAGTTCGCTTTGTTGTGGGAAAAATACAGAAAACGGGAACAAGATCCGTTTTTTCGTAGGAGTTAAACATTATCTGAAGAAAATCACCAAATCTCCACGTCCTCCACCTCATGTTTTATTCCGTGTCGGGTATTTTCGTCACTGCGACCAATTTTTAGATCTATTGTGACATATCCCCTTTTTGTTGTTGCTTTAGTTATTTTCAGCATGACGCATCACTATTGATAGAAGTGATTGCCAAAGTCTGACCTAAAGCATTGTCCCAGGACGGTACAACCGCCTGAATAAAGTGTACTACTGTACTGGGGTTTGTTCTCCAAATCTCAAGGGGTTCTAGTAGCCTTGTTGAAGAACTTCAGCCTTTTATTGAAAATTGCCGGGCGGTGGCATCAACAAGTAGTTCGAGTCTTCTATCCATGTTACAAAATCGACATGAATCATCTTGAAGTTTTCCTATCAGTTTCAAGTGATAACGGCTCGGACAGTGACCGGTTATAAGGCCTGTATATTGTTAGATCTTTTGGTAAGATCCAGTAACTTATGAGTCATTGAAATGTTTGGAGTAATGAACCGCTTTGATTGCCTAGCTTTGAAAGTGTTGTTCCAGTTTGTCTCCACTTTTAAGCATTCCCAGGCTTTCATCTCCATTCTAAGAGAAGAAGCAGACACCCACAAGGGTTCAGGTCCTACAAACTGATGAGACGATCCGAGTCTTGTTAGTTAATCGGCTTTCTCGTTTCCATCAATTCCAGAATGACCAGGAACCTAGAACAAATTGACTTGATTATGACAAGACAATTTCTGAAGTGATTGAACACATTCCCAAACATGTTTGGACGTGCATATTGCTGACTTTAAAGCATTCAGAGCTGCTTGACTATCCGAAAAATTACATATATTTGAATATCTATGGTTTCTGCGTGCGTACGTAGCAGAACATCTTCGCGAATTGACACGGATTTCAGCTTGGAATACAGTTCCAGCCACTTTCCCATGGGCGATCCCAATGCTTTAAAGATTAACTCCTGAGCCAGTTACCCCCAGCTCCCACTTGATTCGTTCATTTTCGAGACCAGTCTGTATAGAAGGCAATCGACCTGCGGCGCGTTTGGGCCACCTCTCGCTCACGAATCACGCCCCGCTTTTCGGCTTCTGAACTGCATGAGTTGATGCAATGGCAGCATAAAAAGTAATGCATCCAGTGCGCTTCGTTTGGTGTAATGCCTCGTTGCACCGCTAATTGAACACGTTGCTGGTCTTTGAAGTTTAACCTTCAGGAACAGTTTTTCGTTCTATTACCAGACTTAATGAAGCACAGGTACCCAACTCACCGAATAACTAAATGATCATGTATCTTGTCCGCTTTCTGCCAAATGTTCTTTGTCATCCAGAGTATTTGTCGATCTGTTGATTGTCTGCTCTAAATGAAAGTTCCAATTTAGTTTGTTGCCATACCTTCACAAGGTATTTGACCGTATTTGAAAGTACCAAATGTGATGTTTTCGACCCTAGTCCCATTTCATTACAGTATGTTCTTCTTGGCTAAATGGCACAATAGCAGCATTAATGTTACAGTTCCAGTCTGCCTTATGCACACCACGAAGATGCATAAGTTTAAAGCAATTTTGCGTTGCTGTCTGGCAACACGTGCACAGCCGCGGTCAATTGCTGCACGGTTGTTACACTTTCGATACCAGCTATGAATGTTAGCGCCATTACTTCAAACCTTAGGGTTTTCAGAATTCCGGCAGTTTCATCTTCTATTATAGACCAAGTAACAACGGTGATAATGCGCCTCTCGTAGGCTTACGTTCACAGCTCTACTCCTGATGACGAGCTTCACGATAAGGCCGATAATTTGAACCTATTTGATAACATCTCGTTAATGCAATCGATGCAACGATATCGCTTTCGTCCTATTTCATCATCACGCTAACCATTGAGACTATGAGATGACATCTGTCGAACGCTCAACTCACTGTCTAGGAACGCACAAGAGTTTTCCTTAGCTTGGAGAATATTTTTCTAGTTTAGTAACACCGCATGCTACGCTGTTACCGATGATTGCACTTGATAAGCAAATTCGTGTCAGCTTCAGTGAGCTGGGCAAATATGTTGACTTTGTGGATTCACCAATAATGGCTATTGTTTTTAAGCATAATTGACGATAAGCTTATGGGCCATAACACGCCTCTCAGACACTCCTTTATAGCTCTAGTACTGACGATGAGCTCGAGGTTATTGATATTTGCTCATTTGATAACATCCTCGCTAATCCAACCGGACAATACATTTGTCGAAACCAAGTTTCATCGTTGGCGTTAACCATTGGACCTATGAGATGAATTATCAAATGCTCCTTCAGTGTCTAGAAACGACATGACTGGTGAGATTTCACTTCGCTTGAAAAGATTCTTCTAGTTTATTAACAACCGCACGCAACGCTGCTATTTACCGATGATTTAACTTCCTGATAAGCAAATTGCATGTTTACTTTCAGTGGAGTTTTTGGGCAAATACGTTTGACACTCATGTATTTCGTCAATACCTTTTTGCCATTGTTTTTAAGTATATTTGACGATAAGCTTATGGGCCTATAGGATTTATGTGAACTTTTATCCTTTTTATTAGCCTTAGGAATAAACGTCACACGCACTTACCGCCACGCTGTCGGAAGATAGCTTAATGTTAAACTTGTCCGAAATAGTTTTGTTAGAATGGGTAATAGAGTTGACTTGCCCTTCTGCAGTAGTACAGGATAAATTCCATCCCTAGCAGGTGATTTGAAGGGGTTCAAAAGAGTCAATCGCCCATTCGACTTTTCTTTCGGTAAAAATTGTATCGGCCAAAGAACAAGCATCAACCCTGGCTCTATCTACTCCAGTCGTTCCATTCACTGTTAAATGAACATGCGTCTTTGTTTCAAACTTTTGATCAAGGCCAACTTTTGAATGAGAACATGGTAAGTATGTTTTCATCATCAATTCCAAAGTTTTACTTGCTGATGAAGTAAAAGAACCATCCTCGTTTTTAAGAGTGCCCAGCCCATTGGAGTGATCTTTAGAGAGGATTTTCTGCAATCTGGCAGTTGCTGGAGTACTTTCAATGTTTTCACATGTATGCCTCCAGTGTATCCTTTTAGATCTCCGTATTTCCTTATCATAACTAGTGAGGGATTCTCTGTATTGTTCCCACTGTTGTGTTCGTTTAGCCCAGTTAAAAGGCTTCCGGGTTTTCTTACGAAGTTTCTGAAGCTTGTTGTTCCACCATGGTACATTCCTATTTGTGGAACGTTTCTTAGCGATAAAACTTTGATTAAAAGCATGTTGAATTAAGTTTGAAAGTTGCTTTGCATTTTCCTCAAGTTCTTCACAAGAGTTCGAGTCATTTGTTAAGGAGTCTTTGCTCACTTCTAGCCTTGAGTTATAAAGCTCCCAGTTTGTTTTTCTGGGATCTTTTATAGTTTGTATGAGTTGTTGATCAGCCTCATAGTCAAATAATATTTGCAAGTGATCCGACAACGATACTTCTAGCGATACATGCCAATTTTTAATTTTGGAAGAGATTTTCGGACTACACAGGTCAGATCAAGGACTTCCTGTCTAATTGCATTTATAAAAGTGGGAGCGTCTCCTCTGTTACATAAATCTATTTCATTTTTCGATATATAATCTAAAAGATGCTCACCTCTGTTGTTGATGTCCGTGCTGGCCCATATGGAGTGATGAGCATTGGCATCACAGCCAATTATAAACGCCTTATTTTGTTTCTTGCAGTATGAAACAAACGCTGCAACTTCTGGTGGAGGTACATCGTCAAGGTCCCCTGGAAAGTATGCTGAAGCAACATATATTTCTGTTGTCCCGTGAGTTGTTGGCACCTCCATCATGACAGCAGCGATGTCTCTTTTTATATACTCTGTAATTGGAACTATTTTTATTTCTCTAATTACTAATATTGCAGCTCTCGGTGATGGCTGCCCTTCATTGTAAATTATCTTACCAGCAGTTGTAGGGATTCCCAATATCCTACTGTTATTTGTTAATGGCTCCTGGGTAAAGGCGATATCCAGTATGCTCTCCGTGAATCTTTTAGAGAGTACAGCTGTTGCTCCCTTTGCGTGATGGAGATTCACTTGGACGAATTTGATTTTTTTAATCATTGTTGCAGTTTTTGCCGCTTACTTGGGGATTTAGGTTCTCCCCAGGTTTGGTTTCGCGGTTACTCACAATTGAGTTCTTTCCACCAATCTTAATATCTCGATATTTTAACTTCGATTCGCCAGTTTTGTGTTTAGTGTGACCAGTAGATGTATTGTTTTGTTTTGCGTTCTCAACTCCACTTGGTCCTGGGATTTCTTCGACCTGGTCTACTACCATCTTGTCATTCCCAGTGCCTGCGTGGGTTAAATTAGAGCCACAAACATCCTTTTTCCCTCCACCTCATACTCAGGCAACAAACCACTTTATATTCAATTTACCAGCGCCAGTTTTTGTCCCTTCTTTAATATTCACCAATTAGACACTCCGAAACAACTATTATCAATACTTTTTATAATGGAAACTGAAAATTTGCAAAAACAGAGAAAATGTGACAGATTGTAAAAAACCAACCGCTTGCGGGCAGAGCCTACCTCGTTTTCCACGGCAATTGCAACATCGAAAATTACCGCCCAAACACAATGATAACGGAAACGGAACGGAAAACGGCAATTTTGACAGTTACTGAAAATGACTTCAATATGTCCAATTCGAATCGGCTTGGATCTAGCTTGTTTTCTTTCCGACAAGCAGGAATACTCAGATCGGGCTTTGCCGTTTTCCGTTGCCGTTATCATTGTGTTTGGGCCATTATTTGCGACAAATTACCAAACTCCTTCCTATCTTACAGCCGCCAGTATATGACAAGAACTGTTACCTTACAAATGAAACTGTAATATTTGATTTCACTTGTAGTTCATTTTTCCTCTTTGTGCTACTTATTGATGTCAAACTGTTTCAGCATCAGAAACTTTGTATACAATAGAAATATGTTTCAGGAACCAGACACCAGATGGCATAATTATGTGTAGATAGATTTTTACACTGAAATAAAAAAAACTGCCTCAGCTATTTGGGCTAACCCCGCAAAAGCACTGAAGAAATAGAATGCAGCAAAGTTTCAGCGATCCAATATGATCCGTTGACAAAAACTGATTAGCAATTTAAAAAAAAAACCACAGTAAATTTAACCTTAAAGACCAATTCGACTAGACAATGTAGTTTTATTTTGCTAGGTACCGGCATGTGATGAATAAATTTTTAGAGATTGGTTCAAATATAAAAGGGACGATTGCAAGTTTTCGCTTTTTCTCAAGCACCAAGGTTGAAATGACCCCTATATATTCGTCAAGAATTGCGATGCTCCTGATTTCTATTCAACCCTTGTTTTTTCAGTCACTTAAAAAAGTTAATTCTCTCCGATGAGTAATATAAAACATACCTTCACCAAAAACTTCAACCAAAGCCTGTTTTTCCTGCTTGAGTCAACAAATGACTGTTGGTCCCATAATATCTCTGAACCGAGTCCATTGAACGATGAAATTGGCATAGAAAACGACGATGTTCCTAAACAAACATTCTGCGGGATCGTTGCCGAGTCCTTTGCAAATTGAGTACTCGTTTTTTGCTGAGCCTTTTCCACTTTGTTCGTGCGGCTTCAATCGAAACACACGTCAAGAAGCATGTTTAAAGTAACAGTTTCCAACAAGCTGCTATCGGCTCTTCGGTGTTTTTTTTTTAAATCTTTATTTCCCACTATTTGTAATCTTAAAAAGGATCCTTTTCCTGTCTCAGTTTAATTCATGGCGCTCAAAGATACAGCAAATGATTGAAACCGGACACTTTCACTCGAGTAAATAATGTTCTTGAAAGAGGTTCAATGTTGATTCACCACAAACCGATTCGCAATCCAAATATGATATTTTGACAATCAAGATTGAATGCCGGAGAGACAAAAAAAAAAACCAAAGCGGTCATGTTTCCGCTCCAATTTCATAAGTCAACAACGGCCAACATTCAAACCCACACAGAGACCGCTCTTTATGGCGCTGGGATTTGGGAAATCCTCCGAGCAGAGAAGAAAATCGATCGAAGGCATTCACTTTCAATTTCTCGCTTTCGGAACACTCCCGACCGTCTCCCTGGATCAGCCTGGGGCGAGCTGGACGCAAAAATAGGTGAGTGGAAATGAGGAAAATTTCCATTTTTATAGCTTTCCAGCAGCATCGATGGCGCCTTCTTCCCGATGCAAATTTGTCTAACCTTTTAAAGTAAAAGTCTTCTGGTTATCCTTATTTGCCGGAAGTGAAAAGTTGGCCGTGGATAACGAAGCCGACTAAGCCGACCATGTCCTTAGCAAATTAATTCTTTTACGCCTTGCCATGTTTTGCTTATCGGATAGAACACAGGGACATTGGTCGCTGTTGATCATTAAAATCGAATGAATAATCAATTAACCTGCGTTCGCTTTAAGCCTCCGAATTTGAATACCAGATTTTCGTTCTTCAATTTACGTACACATCAAAAAGTCCTTTGTCCATCCGCTTCCGATATTATCCACCCCACGTTGGCTCACGCAAGGGTTCTTCAGATGAACAAGTGGAAAAATCAATTATCGGAAAATTGGATTTCCCTTTCATTGCAGTTGCGTTCGTTTGAAATCATCCCTGGCACCTCTGGACGTAGAAGTTACAATCGATACCGACTCGGAAGAAATCAGATGATGATTGTACTCTCTCTCTCTCTCTCTCGCTTAGCCATGCCTTCCGGTGCGTCCCCCTCTTTCCTGGAATCGGCGAGGAAATCCTGCAACTACTTTCTCGAGAACACGGTGCCAATTGCAGTTCAGCTTCCTTTCCGCTTTTGCTCATTTTTCTTTTTTTCTATTCACCTGGGATAAATTGCAACATTGCCAAGGGCCGGAAGTTTCCTGGGCACGTTAACAATCAATCGTTTGCTTTTAAAGCCTGGCTCGCTCAATCGCCCATTGGTACAAAAGCTGCAGATTTTTTTTTTTTTTTTTTTCATTTCTTGTTCCATTTAGTGCGTTTGTTTGTGGGAGTGTGTAGAATTCACAAAGGATGTATGACGTTCAAAGTTGTGACCAACTTTGAGCCTACTTTGAAAAACAAGTATCAAACGATAAGAGAAAAAATCGAGTTGATCAATGCTCAGAGTGTTTCCAGAATGAGAGGTGGGCCTCCATAAAAGTAGGTGCCAAATAACTTTCATCATCATTCTCGGCTTGGCAGGTGAGATGCTTGAAGTTACTTTGCGAACAAAATGAGATGAGGAGGGAGACAACATCGAAAAAAGCGTCCACAAAACTGCATCTTCCCTCGTTCTATCAGTCAGGTAGTGCCAGCATGGGAGGAGGTGAAAAGCGGAACAAAGACGACTGTCAAATCACGTCCACTATCATCAAACTCTCTAAGCCTGTTGGGCTGAGACTTATTATGTGTGTTTAATGGAGAAACCGCGTGTCGATGAGAGTTGAAAATACGAACTCTTGCATGTATATAAGCCATTAACTCAATGAAAAATATGATTTTCCAAAATCCAAATGAACCAGATTGGAGCAAAGAATCAAGTAAATGTGCTACTTTTTCCAGCGTAACACAGTTTGTCCGATGGAAACTGATCGGCCATGTTGACAATAAACAGTACAAATATAAGCTCAAATTTATTTATTTTTTATTTACATGGCATGACGTCACAATACTATACCATAGCCAGCGACACAGCTGCTCCTCTCCAATCCCTGGGCACCTTGTACTCCCTAGGTCTTGCTCCACCTGGTCAGACCATCTTGCTCGTTGCGCCCTACGTCGTCTTGTAGCAACCGGATTCCCGTCGAACACCATTTTTGCAGGATAGTTGCCCGGCATTCTCGCAACATGTCCTGCCCAGCGTATCCTTCCAGCTTTTGCCACCTTATGAATACTGGGCTCGCCGGCGAAATGCGCGAGCTGATGGTTCATCCTTCGCCTCCATAGTCCGTCCTCCTGTACTCTACCAAAGATGGTTCTTAACACCCGTCGCTAAAAAACTCCGAGTGCTCGCAGGTCCTCTTCTAGCATTGTCCACTTCTCATGCCCGTAGAGAACAACCGGTCCTATTAGCGTTTTGTACAGGATGCACTTCGTATGGGAGCTTAGTCTGTTTGACCGTAGTTGCTTGTGGAGCCCATAGTAGGCACGACTTCCACTGATAATCCGCCTCCGGATCTCACGGCTGTTATCGTTGTCCGCAGTAACCTGTGAGCCGAGATAGACAAATTCATCGACTACCTCGAACTCATCGCCGTCAATCGACACACTGCTGCCCAGTCGGGTCTTGTCGTGCTCGGTTCTGCCTGCCAGCATGTACTTCGCTTTGGACGTATTCATCTTCAACCCAATCTTCTCTGCTTCGCGCTTTAGTCTGGTGTACTGCCCTGCCACCACCTCAAATGTTCTGCCGACAATATCCACGTCATCGGCAAAGCAGATAAATTGATCGGATCTGTTGAAAACCGTGCCTCGCATGTTAAACGCCGCTCGTCACATAACACCTTCAAGAGCAATGTTGAACAGGAGGCAAGAGAGGCCATCACCATTTACAAAGCTCTCTGCGGGATTCGAATGAACCCGACAAACCACCCGATATCCTCACACAGCACTGGATTCCATCCATCGTAGCCTTGGTAAGTCGGGTCAGCTTCCCCGGAAAGCTTTTCTCGGCCATGATCATGAAACTTCAACTAACTCTACCGTTTTTCTTAAACCATCTAGAAACCTAGCTTCTTGACTTCTCGATCAAAATTTGGTCGACTTAAACTTGGTGCATTTCCTTTAATCGTACAGTAAAAAATATTGCACACCCCTCATTTTAAAAATGAGTGCGTGTAGCATCATGCCTTTCTTTTGAAATAAGCATTTCAATTTTCAAAATGTCGTCGAAGGAAGAGAAGCAACGCATCAACATTTTGCACGTGCATGGCGAAAATCCAAACTACTCTCACGCCAGGTTGGCGAAATCGTTGAATGTGGCTTAATCAATTGTTACCAACGTATTCAAAGTGTTCGGTGAACGTTTGTCGACAGCCAGGAAAGCTGAATCGGGAGGAAATCGAAAGCCGAAGGCCACAGCGACGGTAAAAAGGGTTGCCCGCTGTTTCGAGCGGAACCTCAACCTCTCCGGCCGAGATGTCGCAAAGAAGCTGGGAGTGGCGCCTTCAACCGAGGATAGAGCTAAAAAACGAGATGGACTGTCGACTTACAAGACAGTGGTGTCTCCAAATTGCAACGATAAACAAAACACGTCGGCCAAAGTTTGAACGCGTGGTACAGGACGATGAAACTTACGTCAAGGTAGACTTTATACAGCTTCCTGGAAAGGAATTTTTTACGGCAACCGGACGGGGAAAGGTGGCAGATATTGTCAAGCACATGTAACTGTCAAAGTTCACGAAGAAATACCTGGTGTGGCAGGCCATCTATACCTGTGGCTTGAAGAGTAACGTTTACATTGCAACCAGGAAATTTATCTGAGCGAGTGCCTACAAAAACGACTACTGCTTTTCCTGAAGCGACAGAAATCTTCCGTTCTATTTTGGCCGGATTGAGCATCTTGCCATAACGGAAAAACATCGTTCAAGTGGTGCCCAAGAACAAGAACCCTCCCAGCACGCTAGAGCTCCGCCCTATCGAATAATATTGGGCCATCGTCAAGCGGAACCTTAAGAAGACTCAAAACGCTGTTGTGAGCGAGAAACAGTTCAAGGCAAACTGGCGTTCTGCGGTGAATAAAGTGGACAAGGAGACTGTACAAAGTCTTATGGCAGGTGTTAAACGAGAGACCTGGCAATTCGCCTTCGGTAAAAAAGAAGCTTAGCTGAATATTTCTCGTGTATTCTGTATTGACTGAACTTGAAAAAGAAAAAGAATTTGACTTATTGATAAAAACTTTGATCGACTCTCACACATTACTGTTTGACCAAATTTTGATCGGAGCACCCTTTACCTAAAATTCGAAAGCAAAACAGTTCGGCTTGGTATAAAATGTCGGACTTGTTAAGCAGAGTTATTTTTGAATATTTGTACTCACAATGTGCAATTCGTGAGTTTTCTTTATTAACTTGCCTAAGATATTGGGTTCAATTCTGATCCATGGCACAACTTCAATGTACATTTTTTCAACTCAGTTTAAGGTGATTGAACAATAAAAGTGACACATAAGACCCTTCGTATTTTTCAAAATTTTAGCTTAAAATCAATGCTGGGGACGGTTTGAAAGGTTCTGATCTACAAAATGCATTGGAACTAAAAGAAAACTAGTTTCTGTAACATTGTTCCCCGGGAGTCTGCTTCATATGGAAGGAAGTTGTAGTTTTTCTGTGTTAACAGAAATGCATATAGGGTATGTGTCCCTTGACTCAGCCTAATGTGCAACAATCGATTACATTTTTCATTGTAACTTTTAAAGTATTTGAGCTGGAAACAAAATTTAACTAGCTATACACTTCCTAAGATATGTTTAATAAGCCATCTGGTAAAATGTATCACGAAAAGCTACACAACTTGTTTTATAAAGTCAGAAACTTTCGAGGGATATGGATGTAATGTCGGTCTATGGGTACCAAATTGGGTCTAATCATGGATGCAAGTTCGTTCCATTCGATTGATTTTCTATAAAATGCAATCTTCGTACGGGTTTCTTCCTGATTTTTTTGATTCAAGTCGTTCCCAGCTGTATTCCCTCTACCCAACAAACCATTTTCCAAATCATACTATACTTAAACTGCTAAGAAACACTTAAGTGAGTTTTACATATGATTAAGCGGTCATTCGACAATCAAAACATTATAATTCACTCTACACAGATTTTGTTCCTTTAATTTGTGTTAAGATGAGCCATCTGAAAAACATTCAACTGAAACTCAGACATTTGTATTGTCAATGTTACCAATAACAACATTTTTACTACGCTTTTCATACAAAAGTCCAAATTTGGGAACATACAAAATAATATGTATAGGTAAGGCTTGCTGATGGAACACGATTCGTTTTTTGCAAAGTTTTTTCGAAAAAGGAACTAAAGGGCTCCAAATTTGCCCACGGAACTGATTATTTATAGTCATTAAAAAAAATTATGCCCTTTTTTCAAAATCCATCGAAAATTGCAATTTCTAAAAATTTATTGTTATATTTCAATTTATTATTGATTCCATGGCATTTTTAAACATAAAAAATTTCATTCATATGTTTTAAAACGAAAAAAAAATGTGTTCAATCGTACAAGCTCAACAGTGTTCCATCTTACAAACATGACGCCATAAACACAAAACATCAAAAAATTGTTTCACTTTACGATTTGTTTGGAAATGCCTTTGGATCATAAAAATACACCAAAAACGCTAGCCAAAAAAAATGTTAACCTTTTGATATCGATGGGAAATTTCCACTTACTAAGCACAAAAAATAATTGCTATTTTAATTATTCCATTACTTTCGAAAAATGAAACCTTGAAGAGCTAGATCGAATGAGCGTATTCACTCCAAAAGCAAATGAAAATTGAAGAATAGTAAAATATGAGGTTAACACTTGTCAGCGCGATCGTCATGTCACTATGAATGTCAAAAGTGGCGCTGTTCCATCTTTCAAGCCTTTCCTCTACCCAACATTGGGTCTACGATTTTCTTGTAAAATCATTGTTATTTTACTAATGTGACCTTTACGTTTATAACATGTTACTATATTCTATACATCTTGGCTGCATTATTCGGTTCATAGGTTCAATATCGGCAAATTTAGATCGTAAAGATAATCTGTTCAGCTTAACCAATAAAGTAATGATGTCTAAAAAGTCAAGGAAATCGCAAACTACGCGGAAATGAACTACTATAAATTGATTGATTATGTCTCAATTGCTTTGAAATAAATCGGTCATGCTAATAGCAACATGGTGTTGTTGATTATCGAAGAAATAATGACATATTTGGTACATAGGCCGAATCAAGGAGCTAGGCTAACATTACATCCCCTTAACCTAAAACATTTCAGACTCATTGTAGAGAATTGGCGTCTTGAGTAAAGTCTCTCGATGCGTACTGAGTCGTCTTATGATATTATCATATTAATTCCAAATCGTGCTGAAGATATGGCACTGCAATCCATCTAGATATCGGCTCTAGAGAGTTGCCGTCAAGTTCTACAGAGTTTTTGTCTTCGGAAAAGTCTCTCAGTATGTAATTTCTTATCTTTTCATATTTTTATTTACAGCATGTTGCGCCCATGTTGAATACAAATACAGTACAAGTGTGGAATAAATTCCAGTCATCAAAATTTTGTAACAGCATAGAAAAAAAGTTGTGAACGCTAACGGTAAAAAAATCTGTAACTTTTGTCGCTTTTGAGCGCGGCTTGTAAACAAGACCATTTCCACGTGTAAATTATCGGGAAATCAAATGAAACTGGTTTCAATCACCGCACGGATATGGTTGTAGAGTTATAAATCTGATTTTAATCCACTTCCTTATAATTGTTAAGCAGAGCCATGCGGTGGTCCAAACTACCTTTATTCAAATCTACAGTAATTTTCACATTGGACTAGTCCTATTTTGTTGATCTTGAGTGACTGCAAGCAAAGATATCAATAAATCATTCAAAATATAAGGGAAGTGGGTTGAATTTGGCCATATCTTCGTTCACAGAGCCGTGTCGTAGATGAAA